>SEYY01021330.1:55000-60000 GCA_009176605.1 Armadillidium nasatum | reverse complement strand
ATATATATATATATATATATATATATATATATATATATATATATATATATAAACTTGTGCTTCCGAGCTTGCACCCTGCCTTGGTAAACTATTTCGTCTATGTCTTTCTACTTCAACCTTCCCTTCTTGCTGGAAACGTGCGCTCATTCAACCTGTGCCGAAGAAGGGGGACCCCTCTCAGCCCTCTAACTATCGTTCTATTTCTTTAACCTCCGTTCTTTCTAAAGTTTTCGAATCTATCCTTAACAGTAAGATTTGGAAACATCTCAATTCTTCTAATCTTTTCTCAGATCGCCAGTATGGCTTTCGAAAGAAACGCTCTACTGGTGATCTTCTTTCCCTTCTCTCTGACTCTTGGTCCTCCGCTCTTCGGCATTTCGGTGAATCTTTTGCTGTAGCGCTGGACATATCGAAAGCTTTCGATAGAGTCTGGCACAAAGCTTTGATTTCCAAACTTCCCTCTTTCGGAATCTATCCTTCTCTCTGTGACCTTCTCTCTGATTTCCTTTCGGGTCGTTCTATAGCAGTTGTTGTAGACGGCCACCGTTCATCCTATAAATCTATTAATAGTGGTGTTCCTCAAGGATCTGTCCTATCCCCAACACTTTTTCTGCTTTTCATTAATGACCTTCTCTCTATTACTTCATCTCCTATCCACTCCTATGCTGATGACTCCACCCTTCATTACTCTTTTCATTTTGAAAGACACCCCTCCCAGCAACAGTTAATAGAGGCAAGGAGGGGGGCCTTGGAGCAACTAACCTCTGATCTATCTCTCATTTCCAATTGGGGCAAAGAAAACATGGTCGTTTTCAATGCCTCAAAAACTCAATTCCTCCATCTCTCTACTCGACACAATCTTCCACACAACTACGATATCTTCTTCGAAAACACGCAACTCAAACCTTCATCTCTCCTTAATATTCTCGGTGTTTCTTTTTCTCGTGATCTTTCTTGGAAAGATCACATTACCTCTCTTTCTAAACAAGCTTCTAAGAGGTTGTGTGTTCTGAGGCGCCTTCAGTATTTCTTCACATCACCCCAGTTGCTTGCTCTGTATAGGGGTGTTGTTCGCCCCTGTATGGAGTATGCGTCACACATCTGGGGTGGTTCCACACACACAGCTCTCCTGGAAAAGGTGGAGTCTAGAGCTTTTCGACTTATCAATTCTCCTGCTCTCACTAATTCTCTCCAATCTCTTTCTGCCCGTCGAAATGTTGCGTCACTCTCTCTCTACTATCGCTATTACAATGGACACTGCTCTTCTGAACTCTCTCGTCGCATACCTCCTCCATTAAGAAGGGCTCGTGCGACTCGTCTTTCTACACAGTCTCATCCTTTCTCTGTCCAACTCTCTGACCCAAGACTTAACCTCTATGCTCAATCTTACATTTACTCTACTGGTAAAGTCTGGAACACACTTCCTTCATCTATTTTCCCAACTACCTATGACTTAAGCACCTTTAAACGCCGTGTATCAGGTCATGTCGGCCTTTAATTTGACCATGTTTCCGACTTTCCTCCCAACTCTGGTGGAACAATGGTAGGCCTCTGGCCTTTGCCCACCAGAGGAGGAAAAAAATAAAAAATATAATATATATATATATATATATATATATATATATATATATATATATATATATATATATATATATATATATATATATATATATATATATATATATATATATATATATATATATATTGTGTATTTGTGCAATTTATCCCTATTTTACCTGAAATAATTTTTTATTGTGTCATTTTTACTCCCATAAAATAAAAATTTATTTTATTTCGTAAATAAAAAAAAAAAAAAAAAAATTTTATTTTTTATTTTTTATTTATTTTATTTTTTATTTTTTATGAAATTTTTTAAAAAATATTTTAAAAAAAAAAAAAATATAAAAAAAATAAATATATATTATATATATATATATATATATATATATATATATATATATATATATATATATATATATATATATATATATATATATATATATATATATATATATATATATATATATATATATATATATATATATATATATATATATATATATATATATATAGTTGGAGAGCGTATAAGTGATAGAACGGTTAATATTTCATTTAAGGAAGAAAGTGTTTATTGATAAAAAAGAAAAGTAATTTTTTTTTTTTTTTTTTTTGGACATCACAGAAATAACAAAGCATATTTTATAAAAATATATTGACCGTGACACTTTTTAATTAATACATTTTTCGATATGCTTGTCCTTTGTTATTAAAGTATTTAAAAAATTGTTTCCCCATAGTAGCATCTTTACCTTTAAAAATTCCTTTTATTTGTATGCAAACATTCTCGTTAAATTGTCAGTTTTTGTGGAGAGGAGAGAAAATCGCCATATTTAGAACTCTCTTAGAAAAGAAATCCATTTGATTAAGTAGAGTTGATAAAAGGCAGATGACTTGGCCGGAACTTGATTTATCCACGTCATCTAATCTTCTACAGAGGAAAATGTTCATTCAAATTCAACTGCTGTTGGCAAAAAGTGCAGAAATGATTTGTCGCCCTATTTTCTTGCTAAACAACATTTCAACAATTTTTGTCCTGTTAAATGCAGATGAAAGACCTTCTCCTATCGTAGTTTCTTCAAAAACGAATGAACCAACCGATTTCAATCAAGAGAATAGCACCTGCCATGTTAATTAATATTCTTCTAACTAGTGTTTACACTTTCTCATTATAGTGTTATGCCGTTTGATATTACCATTCGACTGGAGTTGCTTTGTCACCCCAAATGATTATGAGAAAATAAACAATATCAACGGATTTTTTGCTTATTTAAACATTTCTCAGAACTCAGCCAAGTCTATTGGAGTCTTCCTTGATCATACCATGGACTTGGTGAGACATTGTTCTAGCTGAAGGTAGTGAAGCATTCTTTAACTATAGATATTCTAGAAATGACAAGTTCTTGTGAACCTTTCCTAGTAAACTTACGTGGACGGCAAACGAAACTCCTTTTCACTATCCATTTATTGTACAACTAACTAATTATTAATATTGTATCTAGTAGAATAGGATCTACTAAAAAATTGTATTATCTGTAATTGTGCCTCTGAATAAAATATTAAAATTGAAATTGAAATTAATTTCGGTATAGGTAACCGTCAAACTTCTATTGTTGGCATCACAACAAAAACCACAGGTTCAAAACGACTATTGATGGCGGTTAACGTATCTCGTATTTTTAATAGGTTAAACTCTTAAAGCATTCTCTCAAACGTCTGCAATCTCACTTTTATTATCGTCTTCCTAAATGTCTTCCTAGTAAAAACGTAGTCAAGTAGTGATCTGATGTTTATATAAAAAAAAGAAAATAAAAAAAAAAAGAAAAGTAAATTGACAAAAATAAAATACTTTGCATTATGTAGCCCTATTATTATGCGCACTCTTACTATTCTGTATCCCATATATATATATATATATATATATATATATATTATATATATATATATATATATTATATATATATATATATATATATATATATATATATATATATATATATATATATATATATATATATATATATATATATATATATATTTAAAATATTTAATATTATATTTATTTTTAAATTAATATATTATATATTATTATTATTATTATTATATTTATATTATATAATATATATATTATATATATATATATATATATATATATATATATATATATATATATATATATATATATATATATATATATATATATATATATATATATTATATATATATATATGTATGTATATATATTTAAATAATATTTATTATTATTATTATTATTATTATTATTATTATTATTATTATTATTATTATTATTATTATTATTATTATTATCTAATTCACATTAACTGTTGAATTAAATGAAAAGTGCAACTTCTTCCCAATACATTCTTTTGTTAATTATTTCTCTCTCTCCAGACCAACAACTCTGGTAAATGTTGAAGTATGGATTCCTCCTGGTTTTTCTGAGCAAGATATCATGGTTGACAGGGGCTCCCAAGGAACTGGAGGAAGGTAAGAGATCTTTTCTTTTTCCTATTGTTTTTAGTTGTTTTTAGTAGGCATATGATAATAATTTTATGACTCAAGGATCAACCCCAACACCAGCCCTGTCTTTGTCCCCTGTCTTCAACCCAAACCCGAATCTCAAGCCCAGCTTTAACCCCGCTTTAACCCCTCTTCTCAATCTCAACCTGACCAGCCCTAACCAATCCCCACCCCAACTTCAGACCAGCTCCTCAACTCCAACTCTTGCCTTAACCCATGATCTAACCACAACTCCACAACTTTTATTACGTGACCAAGCAGTTTCTCAAATAAATTAAGACATTTAAAGCTTAAAGAGCTTGATAATTTAATCAAATAATGAAATATTAGAAAATAAAAAGAGCAATTTTCGAGTTTTAAATGAGAAGTAGAGAAAAATGTTCGGTCTTCATTTTTATTTTATTTTATTTTTGAATTTTTTTTCTTCTTCTTCATCGAAGAAATGCGTGCATATTGCTCTCTTTAGAGAAATGTGCAAGCATTTTTCCTTCACACACACACACGCACGCATTGCGGATTTCGGATCCTGGGTAGAATCTATCAAGAGAAGTTCTCCAATAGGGCAATGCCCGTGAGATGCTAGCTGTTTAATTTAATATATAATATATATATATATATATATATATATATATATATATATATATATATATATATATATATATAATATATATATATATATATATATATATATATATATATATATATATATAATTAGGTAATTTTACTTTGGATATAATTTAGGTAATTTTACTTTGGATATAATCCCATTTCTTAGGGCACATACAGTATGAAGATAAGACAAAAAGGGACAATACGAAGATATAAGGATTGTCAAGATTGTCCCAATCAAACTAAAATAGATAATTTCAGTATGCAAAATATATAACCCAGAGTACACGTTG
>SEYY01021330.1:37500-47500 GCA_009176605.1 Armadillidium nasatum | reverse complement strand
TTTTTTTTTGGTATGTATCTATATATAAACTAAATAGATTTGATAAGTTTTGATCTACATTTCGTGTATAAAAAGATGTTTACCTTTGTATGTAAATTTAAAATGTTTGAAACAAAATTTGGACTCAAAGGACGAATTCGTCACCACAGAAGCCCATTTTAGTTAAAAAGAAACAAAAAAGGTTAAAAATATATATTTATATTCTTACTTGGTACACTAATGTAAATTTTTTATTTGTTTTTTCCTTTTACCTTCATAAAAGGTTTTTGATTTGATTTGATTTGACTATTATTATTTCCACGAGTCCAGACGTGATCTCCATACTTCACTTTCCCTGAATTATTATTATTATTATTATTATTAATCTTTAGTTTTTTATTATTATTTATATTTATTATTATTATTATTATTATTATTATTATTATTATTATTATTTAACTTTTAATTGTTTTAATTATTATTATTATTATTTTCTCTTTAGTGTTATTGTTTTAATAAATATTTTCCAATTTTTAAATTTGAATTATTTTATTCGTATTTTACACGTTATTATGTTTTACATTTTCCTTTATTAATTTCTTTGTCTTTATTATTAATTTATTAAGAGCCTTTATTTTAAATTAGGTCCGAGCTGCTCCGACACTGTGGAGCCCCTTGCTGGAATAGCCAAACTTTTCAACACGGTAATTATTTCGTACAGCGCAGAAGGAGCAATCATTTCCGACCAAGACAAATACCCATATTTCTTCAGAACAATTCCAGAAAATATTCAGTACAGGTATTTGTAGAAAATATTATTATTATTATTATTGTTATTTTTATTATTATTATTATTATTATTATTATTTTTATTATTATTATTATTATTATTATTATTTTTATTATTATTATTTTTATTATTGTCCTTCATTGTTGCTGCCATTGTTCTGTTATTGAAAAATCTATTATAATTTATAGATTACAATTATTATTACTATTAATATAATTAGTAGTTATTATTATTGTTATTACTGCTATCGTTATTGATATTATTATTATTATTATTAATATTATTATGATTATTATTATTATTATTATTATTATTATCACTCGTTATTATATTATTCTTATTGACACTATTATTCTTATTAATATTATTATCCTTAAAGTATATATCATCATTGCTATTATTATTACCAGTATTATCATAGTAAACATCATAAGTAATGTCAGTGTTATTGTTACTTGCATGATCAATATTTCTTTTTGTTACTCTAGAAGTAACCTATCTTAGCCTGTATTAAACAAAGTTTAATTATAATATATATATATATATATATATATATATATATATATATATATATATATATATATATATATATATATATATATATATATATATATATTAAACACTGCGTATTTCAATGGAAACCGCAGTGTTTTCCCCTAGCAGCCCCTTTTCAGAGAACTGGACAGTTACGATATTATTATTAAGATTATTATTGAATTTAGTAGAATAGGAGCTACTTTTAAACTTTAAACCTGTAAATGTACCATTTCCTGAATAAAACTTTATGAATGAATGAATGAATTATTATTATTTCAACAATATGAGCGTCGCATCAAACTTTGGAAAATATTTACCAATTTCCGTACGACACACGACTTATCAACCATATAAAGTGTATCTGAACATGTTACAACCTTATACGCATTGAAGATAGTAGATACATTCTTTATAAAGAACCGTAGGTCTAATATTAATATGAAATTTAATGAATTATCAATGAAGATTGATATTTTTTTTAAATTAATTAATATGTACACATATTTCAACTAAATGACAACTCATTCTTAATCAACAACTTTTCACTGAAGATGTCTCGAGTAAAGGTACGAAACGCGCTTGGAAATTATTGTAAATAGGCTATCTACTTCTGCTGCAAATTATTTTTAAAAATTGTTTTAAGGAAACTAAACAATTTCGAAAATGAAATTTTTGGAACTTTGGAATTTAATTGTAAAGCTTTTTTATTAATTCAAAGGGTAATGCTGAAATCCAATGTTGTTATTATTATTATTATTATTATTTATTATTATTTTAAATTATTATTATTATTATTATTATTATTTATTATTATTATTATTATTATTATTATTATTATTATTATTATTATTATTATTATTATTATTTATTATTATTATTATTATTATTATTATTATTATTATTATTATTATTATTATTATTATTATTATTATTACTATTACTTTTCTGGTTATTTATTATGAGTTCCACGATGATATATTTTCCCGTTTAAATAAAGCTTTATAATTTAAATTTAATATTTATAATTCCTGATCAAAATAATTTAAGTATGCTTTCAATATATATATATATATATATATATATATATATATATATATATATATATATATATATATATATATATATATATTATATATATATATATATATATATATATATATATATATATATATTATAATTAATTAAACAGTTTTAGTATTTTAATTTAATTTAGTTTTGAAACTCTTTCCTGAAATTGTAATGATTTTATGGTGGTGGATAAAAACATAGAAAAGGGAGTAATATTTTCAAATTTTAATATATATATATAATATATATATATATATATATATATATATATATATATATATATATATATATATATATATATATATATATATATAATATATATATATCCTCCACTCCTCAGCATTTCGGTGAATCTTTTGCTGTTGTGCTCGATATATCGAAATCTTTTAGTGAAGTCTGCCTCAAAGCTTTGATTTCTAAACTTGCCACTTTCGGAATTTATCCTTCTCTCTGATTTCCTTTCCGGTAGCTCTATAGCAGTTGTTGCTAAGTATTAATAGTTGTGTTCCTCAGGGTTCTGTCCTATCATCAACACTTTCTACTTTTCATTAATGACCTTCTCTCAATTACTTCATAACCCATGAACTACAGTGCCGATGACACTACCCTTTATTACTACTTTCAGTTTGAAAGACGCCTCCCAACAGCTGTTAATTGACGCAAGACGGGTAACCCTGGATCAACTAACCTCTGATCTTTCTCGTATTTCAAACTGAAGCAGAGAAAACATGGTCGTTTTAAATGCATCAAAAACTCAGTTTCTCCATCTTATCTGCTCGTACGACCCGACTTTTTACACAGTCTCATCCTCTCTATGTCCAACTCTCTGACCCCAGACTTAACTGCTATGTTCAGTCTTACATGTACTCAACTGATAAAATCTGGAACACACTCTCTTTATCTATTTTCCCAACTTCCTATAACTTGCAAACCTTCAAAATCCGTGTATCTGGACATGATGGCCTAACTTGACCAGATTTCCGGTATTTTCCCAACTCTGGTGGAAATCAATAGACTAATGACCTTTGCCCGCCAGAGATATTATAATATATATATATATATATATATATATATATATATATATATATATATATATATATATATATATATATATATATATATATATATATATATATATATATATATATATATATATATATATATATAATCCAAAGGAAAAAGAAACAATTCGCACAAACCTTTGCCTATAATTTTACTTTAGATTCTCATGAAGCTAATTCTTCTTCTTTATCTCCTTTCAACATAAGTATCCAGTAGTTTCTTCTAATAATGTGATTTCTTTCTGTGGAAAGAAGGCTTGTGGTCCTGACAGAATGTTTCGCAGTTGTTTACAAAAGCTGTGGTTTTGAGTTTGCACTCTTCTTATTAAACTATTTTGTCTCTGCCAATCAACTTTAACTTTTATTTCTGGAAGAGTACACTCATTAAGTCTTTGCTGAATAAGGGTTTCCTCTCTCAATCCTTTTCCAATCGTCCTACTCTTTAACATTTGTTACTCCTAATATTTCCTCACATATCTTCAATTGGAAGATTTGGTAATATCTTAAATCCTCTAATCTGTCTCATATGGACAGTATGGCTTCCGTCAGGTGCGCTCTTCTTATAATTTTTCTCTTCTTTTTAACTCTTAGTGTTCTGCTTATTGGAATTTCGTTGAATCTTTTGCTGTTGAACCGGACAAGTTTAGAGTTTTCGATAGAATCTGGTGTAAAGCATTTAGTTCTAGACTCGCTTTCGGTATCTATTCGCCCCTCTGTGCTCTTTCTGATTTTCTTTCCGTTCGTTCTATATCAGCTGTTAAATTCATTATTAGTGGTGTTACTTATGGATTTACACTATTTTAAACTCTTTTCAATTTTTCATTAATGACCTGTCTGTCACTTCATAACATATTCACCTCAATGCTAAAGATCCTGCACTTCATTACTCCATTCCCCATTCCTCTATATTATTACTTTCATACTCTTTCCCTATATATATATATATAATATATATATATATATATATATATATATATATATATATATATATATATATATATATATATATATATATATATATATATATATATATATATTATATTCATTATTCATAATTTTTAAATGTAATTAATTATTAATATTATTTTTAACTTTTGAAAAATTTATTTTATATTAAAATCCAGATCAATTCTAAGAAATATCATTTTCCGTTTTTAATCATTAACTATATCTTCATAAATAATTTTATTTATCTTAATGCAGTCTTATTAGCTGTTAAAAATTATTATTATTATTCATATTATTAACCATATCATTATAATAATTATTAGCTTACAGTTATTTCAGTATTACTATTGTTATTTTTTTTATCCTTATTATTATTTTTTTAAAGAAAAACACGTAGATTAAGCTAACTAAGATTACGACTATAATGTACAAGCATAATGCATTATAAAATTTACAGTATTCAAAATTTGTTTCTTTTTGAAAAATTAAATTATATGTTGTTATTTTGTATAATGTTAATGGACTCAAAGGACGAATTCGTTCCCTAAGTAACCCATTTGAATTTTGTGTCAATACATGTAAAGTTCACGATGTTTGTTTGTATGAATTTTGTAACTGAAAAAATAAATAGAAATTAAAGATTATTATTATAATTTTTATTGCATTATTTATTGCATTTTTATTGGCAATATTATTTTCCTTAAGAATTGCTATTATTATTATTGCCAATATTTTTTCCTAAGAAATTAGATTGGCTAAGGATTAATTAATATTTAGCTCCGGACCTCTTTTTACCGATACAATCGAGGTTTTGATAAAAATAGTGGAAGCATCACTGACCATGTCAGTGCTCAGTCTGCGAGGAGACTTTTATACTGTCAGTAATCATATACTGGGAAAGGATTAAGGTTATACTCTATTATATACTGAACTAGTGCCAATGATATTTCCTGTAAAGAAATTGAATTTTAATGATACATTTAAGTTTTCTTTCTATGTATCAAACTATGTGGGGGTCATAGGATGTAAACGTCATCCCAGAAACCCATTCCTTATCAGACAGTTTGAAATTGTAATATTAGTGATGATTGAAATATGTAATGTGTATTTTGACAGATAAAAGTTTTGGAACTTTCATTTGAAACACTATTATTATTATAAAAATTATTATTATTATTATTATTATTATTATTATTATTTAGATGATAAATATATGACACATGAAGGGCATGGATCTATTTGAGAATTGCTTCTTTTAAACTGGCAATGGAGGATATAATGCTGGGCAATTAAAAAGTTTTGATTACTTCATCTCTCATTATATTTTGATTGTAACCCGAGAGCAATTAATTGCTTCAGGCAATCTTGGCAATTGTTACGAAAATTATAACTAGTCTTGTTTATTTAGCTGAATAAGTGAGAGCGATAACAATTGGAGATTATTCTCTCTCTCTCTCTCTCTCTCTCTCTCTCTCTCTCTCTCTCTCTCTCTCTCTCTCTCTCTCTCTATATATATATATATATATATATATATATATATATATATATATATATATATATATATATATATATATATATATATATATATATATATATATATATATATATATATATATATATATATATATATATATATATATATATATATATATATATATATATATATATATATATATATATATATATATTATATATATATATATATATATATATATATATATAAGCTTTCTCTTTCTTTTCATAGTATTATTTTGTTATTCATATGATAAGAGCACTTTACGAAAATAAATTTGCTCTGCAGACGGTAAATATTATTTATAATAAACTATTAAGCTTAATAATTGGATCTGTCTCTTTTATTATAGCAATCTCTCAGCCAACTTTGACAAAATATTATAATATATATATATATATATATATATATATATATATATATATATATATATATATATATATATATATATATATATATATATATATATATATATATATATATATATATATATTACCGTAAAGTAAAAAAAGGATTTTCTTGGAAATCAATTCTAGATAACCTTAACTATCCAAAAAAGAGATGGCTTAAACTATTTTTTTCCTAGGAATCGTTTTTTAGTAATATGTATATATATATATATATATATATATATATATATATATATATATATATATATATATATATATATATATATATATATATATATATATATATATTATATATATATAAAAATTTTTATACCGATATAAAAATTACCGATACCGATATATTATATCAAAAATATCGATATACCGATATATATCCTATATATATATATATATATATACTTATACCGATAATATATATATATATATATATATATATATATATATATATATATATATATATATATATATATATATATATATATATATATATATATATATTCGTTTTTTGGGACGACATTAAATATATAAACGGTTTAAGAATCTGTAGATGTTGTAGAGAAGCTATTTAGAACAGGGGTGGGGAACCTTTTTGGGGTTTAAAAATAAAAATAAAAAATTATATATTTCTTTTCCTATTCTCGTAAATGACTTGGATGAGGAATAAAAATTATGGTTCTGAGTTTGTTTATGATATTAAATTGGCTACTCCTGTAGGAACTTTTCTTTTTAGAGTTGTTTTAAATTTGATCATGTTTGAGATAAGCTTCATAGGTGTTCTTATGAGCGGCAACCATTCAATAGAAGTCGGGTACTTCCCTTGCCAATGCAAATAAGGATTTTAATTAAGACACATATTTTAAATATCTGCAGTGGTAAGGAGGGACTTGTCTGTGTTTCTTTATTAGCAGTTTGAGGGGATTATAACTTATAAATTGTAATGTTGCTTAATAGAGTAAAACATTAATTATTAAGTTAAGTTAGGCTGTTAATCGAACAATGTGAACAAATTTAGACACTTTACCTAAGAAAGGATATCGATATATTCGAGGCAGTACAATGTACAGAAACAAAAAGGACTTCAGCCCTTGAAGTTGAAGGAACTGCGTTTATTTTGTATATGAGAAATTACTTTCCTAGAAGGGATATAGTAGAGGTCCATAACATTTTTCTTCTACCAACTCTATTTAAAAGAATAAGTTCTTCATACTGGACTGGACCATGACAAGAGAACTTCGTTCTAAATTTTAATATAAATGGGAAAACCTTTTTTTAAAGATTTGAGAGGAAAATCAACAAAAAATCGATGATTTACTTCAGGATGAGATAGTAAGTAATTCACTTGCAACTTTTAAAGATAGGTTGAATATTTTTTATAAAAGATTGTTTTTGTTTTGTTTTTTATCCTCGCCTTGAGGATGACAGGTGCGTCATAAAATAAAAAATTAAAATTTTGCATGTTTGACTTTAGTAGGAGTTGATAACTGTGATTGAGTATTGTATGCATTATATGTTAGAAGAAATAGCTTCATACATAACTATATATTTTATGAAGCTCTATCCATATATATATATATATATATATATATATATATATATATATATATATATATATATATATATATATATATATATATATATATATATATATATATATATATATATATATATATATATATATATATATATATATATGAGGGTAATTGGGAAGACCAACTTTGAACTCTTAGTTGACGATATGAGCTGGTAGCGGATTGAAAAAGAAGATTGCATAATTTTTTGTTTGAGTTTGAACGAATGTGGCAAATGAAGAGACTAATATTAATCAATTTAAAAGTAAAGTTATAAAAGTTGAACCACATTTCAAAGAATACTAAGGTCAATCTGGGTTAAAAAAAAATACAAAGTTAGACAGTGAAGGTGTAGTTGAAAGTAGTCTTCAAATACTTAGGGGATGCAATCCAATTTGAGTTAAGCGAAGGATGCTACACAAATAATATATACAATACTGAATAATAACCATCAAATCTCATGAAAGTCAAGTATGCATATTTTAATATTTTAATTTTATTTTATACAACTACTATAGTCAGTACTTAAGACAAGACCCCAATTATAACAAATATTTCGGAGGGACATTTGAACGATTTTCATTTGCAACTGGTAGCACCCCTCAGTATATATATATATATATATATATATATATATATATATATATATATATATATATATATATATATATATATATATATATATATATATATATATATATATATATATATATATATATATATAATAGTCTGTGTGTGTGTGTGCAAGTGTGCGTATGCGTATGTTTGTGTATATACATAAATGTTAGGGTTCTTGAAGCAAAATTTCTACTTGCGCTCACATACATACATACACAACGATATAGATATATATATATATATATAGATATATATATATATATGAATATATATATATATATATATATATATATATATATATATATATATATATATATATATATATATATATATATGTGTGTGTGTGTGTGTGTGCGTGTGTATGTGTGTGTGTGCTTGTGTCTCACTTTGATATTAATATCGATTTCATTATTTGACTTTCGTTCTTTCTATAAATTAGAAACGATATTACATTTCCACTGTAAAAATAGGAAAAAAGAGGAAGGGTCAGAATGAAAGAAAGATAGGAAAAAAGATTCCTTGACCTGACCTCATTTATTGACCTCTCCATTGACCCTATCTTCGCACTAATTTCCAAAAATCTTTTGATAATAATAGTAATAACAATAATCGTAACAATATTGATGAAGATAATTTTGTAAAGCTAGTAATGATAATAATTGTAATAATAATAATAATAATAATAATAATAATAATAATAATAACTGAAACTCGAGCTTGTTTATTCTGTCAACATATAGCGTATATTACACATTTCATTTATCATTAAAATTACTATTAAAACTGTTTTTGGCACGAAATTCCCTAATAATAATAATAATAATAATAATGATAATAATAATAATTATTATTTGAATTATTCAATTCTCATGCTTTATTCAGATATTTTACATTAGCATGTTTACAATTTTACCGTAGGTCCTATACTACTAAGTGCAATAATAATAATAATAATAATAATAATAATAATAATAATAATAATAATAATAACATTGTAACTGTCCATTTCTCTGAAAAGGGTCTGCTAGGGGAAAATACTGTGGTTTCCTTTGAGCGCCAATGTTTAATACATATAAAATATTTTTTTTCATTTAAAATTACAATAAGTTATAATAAATTACTACTCAGATAAAAAAACTCTAGTAATATTAATGATAGGGTTTACTATGTTAGTAATAATAGCAGAAATTTTAATTAAGATATCATTTTCGATAATAATAATGATAATTTTTTTTAATACATTGCATCAAATCCCGCATGATGCAGGCTGGTGTCGACTGCAGAAAGTTTTCACATTCCTGCAATCGTACATATAAAGAAAGGGTTCCCTGCCTCTAAAACCATGCGAAGAAATATTCTTCATTTGACTTGACTGCGAAGAAATAATCATCCTTTATTGACCAGAAGTTACCTCTATCTAAACTCATTTTTTTTTTCCTTTTAATATTTAATTTTCCATTTAACTTCCGAAGTACGTTGTATCGAAATACTACTACTACTAAAAATAG
>SEYY01021330.1:27500-32500 GCA_009176605.1 Armadillidium nasatum | reverse complement strand
TGGGTTTATTTTCAGAATACTTTTACCATGTTTTCAACTTTGACCTTTTTCACTTTGTTTTAAGGAATTCCTTAAGAATGAATTTCTTTTAGCGGAAACAATTTTAGAATTTTTTTTTTTTTTTTTTTTTTTCATGTCTCATATCTCCTTGAAATTGTGTCATAAATTTCTTCATCTTCTTTTTTTTTCTTCTTCTTATTTGTTAAAACGAGATGAACACAACCAATATATATATATAATATATATATATATATATATATATATATATATATATATATATATATATATATATATATATATATATATATATATATATATATATATATATATATATATATATATAATGATGTAAAAAAATCTGTATCGAGAGTTAGTAGAAGAGAAAATATTTGGACTTACACGAATCTCCAAAACCTAATTAGGTTCATATTGATATTTTAACAAAATTTGTCAAGGAACGTTATGTTTAAATTCATAACTATAAAGAAATGTAAATAGCACATTTCACAATCTCTCTCTCTCTCTCTCTCACACACACACACACACACACACACACACACATATATATATATATATATATATATATATATATATATATATATATATATATATATATATATATATATATATATATATATATATATATTATTTGAAAAAATTATTATTGTTATTATTATTATTATTATTATTATTATTATTATTATCAGGCCCTGGATGGACACTTAGCATTAGGTTATGCCTATTATGCGCCAGACGACTTCGTGTATCATAGCGGCGAAACAGTTGGGGAGTGGAAACATCGCTACGAAATATTGCAAGGAAGCGGTCCTGCCGATTACGCCGGGTACACCTATGACGCCGTTTGGACTTACGCCTTCGCCCTCGAAAAACTATTAAAAGAAAAATTTACTCATGCAGCCAACATGCATTCGGACACGACAACGGAGTTAGTTCAATATCAAAAACTTTTCTTCAAATACCTCTACAGGATATATATATATATATATATATATATATATATATATATATATATATATATATATATATATATATATATATATATATATATATATATATATAGACGCTTTGTTCAGCTCCTTCGTCAGACAGATTTCCTCGGTGTGTCTGGACACATAAGCTTTCCAAAAGGCACGTCCCGGAAAACCATCGTAGATATAATGCAATTCCGGTCAAACGCTACACATAAAAATGGGACCTATTTAATCGTCGGAAATTTTTATCCTGATGATAATCATAAAATGGGCGGCACGTTAGTATTTAACTTATTATTGTTATCGTTATTATTTTCATAGTCTTTAATATTTGAGACAATATATATTATATATATATATATATATATATATATATATATATATATATATATATATATATATATATATATATATATATATATATATATATATATATAATATATATTTATATATTATGGTTCTTTATAGTTAATTTGAACTTTTTTTTTCTTTCCTTCAAAAAAAAAAAAAAAAATTTCATATATTTTCAGATATATAATAAAAAAAATTAAATATGCAACATAACTAGATTTAATTTTTTTTATCTGCATAATGATTAATTTTACAATGCAGTTATGGGATTAATAAAATATTGTTATCTATATCTAATTAACATTATTCCGTTCATTTTTGGCTTAGGTGCATTTTGGGCCAAGCTATATTAAGTTGCTTCACAAAATATATATATATATATATTTATATGTATTTTAATAATAATTTTAATAATAAAATAAGAATAATAGATAATAATAATAATAAAGAATAATATAATATAATAATAAAAATATATATAAATATATTATTAATAATAATAATATATATTAATAGATATGTAGCTTCAAAAATATTTTAATAATTTTATTAAATAATAAGACCATATTTTAATAATTTTATTTAAATTTAATCTTTTTTTATTTTTATATATATATATATATATATATATATATATATATATATATATATATATATATATATATATATATATATATATATATATATATATATATATATATATATATATATATATATTCTTATATGGGCCAAGGCAATAAGCGTATCCCGTAGGGATACTCATATGGTCTTGTTATTATTATTACTATAATTAATTACAGAATCAACATAAATAGTTCTGCCATAGAGTGGCTTACCCCAGATGGGGAGCAGCCAGGGGACGGATCCCCTCCAGAGTCCGCGTGTGTGTTCGAAACGTTCCGTCAGCTTTTAGGAGTGAATTGCGAGTTTGCGATAATAATTGCTATGGTGATTGCCTTCTTTATACTCCTCTTTGTGTCCATAGGATCGTATCTTTTGTACAAAATAAAGTAAGTGAAAATTTTTAAGCTTTTATAAAATTTCGATTTTATATGTTGTAAAAAATATTTTTTTTTTCAATTTCCTAATATTTGTAATTAATTATTATTATCTTTTATATCATTATTATTAATCACCAAAAACAATTATTCACTTTAATCGATAATTTTTGTTACCAAAAAATATATAATAAATGCATGGCAAGCGAACATTTGTTTAGGGGAAACTCCACTTCCGTTCCTCCAGAAAACTTATGAGTGGTATTGGTATTGTGAGTGGTAGGGTATACGGGAATGTTTAAAAGGAAATTTAAACAATGAAATTTATTTAATTAAGAATATATTTAGCACATTTACCATAGTTACTAATAACTATAAAAATTAGTTTATAATACATAATTTCCTAGGATCCCGAAGTGGGATCGAACCGGCGCCCTACGTGAGTCAATCATACCGTTCGAGCCATATCTATATATATATATATATATATATATATATATATATATATATATATATATATATATATATATATATATATATATATATATATATATATATATATATATATATATATATATATATATATATATATATATATATATATATATAGATTACCACCGCTCACGGGACAAGCCCTTTTCAAGGAGCAGATATATATATATATATATATATATATATATATATATATATATATATATATATATATATATATATATATATATATATATATATATATATATATATATATATATATTAAAAAAGCTCGTACCTCACAAGTGTTGCCTTACTGAAGGAGAAAACTCTCCAGAAAGTTGTTTATTAATCAACCCAGAAATATTCACCATTAATATTTAAATGTTTTTATTGTAGTATTATTAAAGGTTTACTTATTTTATTCTTAACATTAATGAAATTAAACTTGTTTCTTTCAAATTATTTTCAAGTTAAATAAAAGAAATCGGAAATTTTATATTCATTAATTAATATAAAAAAGGAAATTTTATATTCATATTTGAATATTGCCGAAAAAGTGTTCGAATATATATATATATATATATATATATATATATATATATATATATATATATATATATATATATATATATATATATATATATATATATATATATATATATATATATATATATATTGTATTAAATTTACGAAACTTTTTATTCATTATATTAATTTTAGAAAACTATGTACATTAATATTTATTCCTGTTTGAATATCAAACAATCAACAACAAAATTCTTCTTATGATTCGGTAATTGAAATGATGGGTTGATTTCCCTTGGATTTAAATTTAGAAATATTACAAATTTCAAAATCGAGAATTTTCCATATTAATGGAGCTTCTTTTTATAATATTAGCTATTTTAATAATTTCATATTAAATAAAATTTAGTAGTTTCATATATAATTTTGGCCTGGTAAAGTTTCGTCAATTATTAATTATTTTGTTTTCAAGGTATGATAAGATAGAAGCACCTCCTTGGCCAAACTTCCTCAATTTAGACGAATGGGAAATTCCCCGTGAGAGGGTCATCATCAACAGAACAATTGGTGCTGGTGCGTTTGGCACTGTCTACGGAGGAGAGTGCATGATCAGCGAAGACAGCGGATGGGCAGCTGTTGCCGTAAAGACACTTAAAAAAGGTTCAACAGCCGAGAATAAACTCGATTTCTTGGGTGAGGCGGAAATGATGAAACGTTTTGATCACAAAAATATCGTTAAACTCATTGGTTTATCTACAAGAATCGAACCAATATATATGATAATGGAGTTCATGCTTTACGGTAAATTGCAATACAGCTTATTTTATAAAATAATCAATAATTTATTAAATATTTTGTTTAATTGCTTAAATTAAGTTAGTCAACAAAGGTTTTGAGAATATATATATATATATATATATATATATATATATTATATATATATATATATATATATATATATATATATATATATATATATATATATATATATGCTAAAAGAAACAAGTCTATTAAAGAAACTAAAGATGTTTCTATTTCTTAGGTAAAAATATGTAAAGAAAACGTCAAGGTGTTATAAACTGCAAAATTAGTTTAATTAAAACATTTTTTGACAGAATACAAAATCTCATTTTATATATTAATCTCTCGAATGAGTTAGACTTTTTAATGGAGCTTTTTCACAAGAAAGGATTCCCGGGATATGTAATTTAAGCATATAATATTTTAAAACTATAATGGTAAATGGCATTTTATTAAATATTTGGGTTTCTTACCTATAATTTTGGCCTGGTAAAGTTTCTTTAATTATTAATATTGAAAAGAAGTATAGAAAGCAGACAGAAAGGAGGATTAAAGTTCCCATTAATGGCCACCTTCTCTTTCATTTTTTAATAAAGGTTAAAATAAATCTTTCAAATTTAAACTTTTTTAGAAGAAAAACTTTATAGTAGAACTTTCTTTGCATTTGAGTTTTGCATCCCGAGTTTTTTATTATATACTTGACTCGTGCCCCTAAACAAGCGTTCACTTGGAACACTTCATGAAAAACAAACTAGATAACGACGATAATGTTTTCTTTATTTAAAATATATTTTTTTGTCATTCTTCTTCATCATCACTTGATTCCAAGAGAAATTCATCTCATCAGCTACTGTAGCTT
>SEYY01021330.1:22500-25000 GCA_009176605.1 Armadillidium nasatum | reverse complement strand
TATATATATATATATATATATATATATATATATATATATATCACTTTCTTTTACACTGTCCCTCCAACTGTCGCCCCAAAATCTTCTGGGGCATCACTTCTTTGAAAGATCTCTGGACGAGACCGACTGCGGCAGGAGGCTTCATTAGCGAAGTGTGGCCGCCTCAACAGGGGGTGGTCAGGGGGTGAGAAGGTAAAAAAAAAAAAAAAAAAAGGTATATATATATATTCTTTTAAATATAAAGATAATAAAGAAACAGAATTTCAAAAAAGTCATTGACTTTTTAGGTTGTCGAAAAGCAAAAGATCTAATAGTCTAAAAGTTTTGGGTTTTTAGGTCCAATCCAGCTAGGAAGGAACATTCTTGGTTGAGAGGAGTGTAAGGCAAAACAATTTGCGTCATACTTTTAATATACTGTGTTTAATGTATGGAATTATCCATCATTATATTGTATCTATTACTATATTATATATTAATTAAGTATATTATTGTTTTATGAATTCTTGGATTGAAATCTATAAGTACTTTTGGTTGAAAAAGAAACTATTAAAACTTTATTTGTTTTTCTTTCATTGCAGAGACGTTGCATGTCGTAATTGTTTGGTAAATGCTGACCGTGTCGTGAAGCTCTCTGATTTTGGCATGACAAGACCAGTTTATGAGAATAATTACTATAGATTTAATAGGAAAGGTAAAATAGCTGCTAACATTTGCTTTATATATAGTTATAATTTAAGACTTCTGTTTATGTCAGTCTAATCTTTCTCATTTATTTTGATTGGTATTCAAAAATAATTAAATTATTTTATTTGAAGTTAGAAGCGAGTGTTTGCATTTTTATAAGCTTTCACAAACTAGAAAGTTGTTATTTTAAATTTTTTTAAGCTAAAACTTATTTATTATAATAGGTATGTTACCTGTCCGTTGGATGGCACCAGAATCCATTGAAGACGGTATCTATACAACGATGACGGACGTATGGTCTTATGGGGTCCTCCTCTACGAAGTTATTACCTTTGGAAACTTTCCTTTCCAGGTATAGTTTTCTAACTGGATATTATATTGACAGTAGTTTAATACGAATTGTCGACTTATATATATATATATATATATATATATATATATATATATATATATATATATATATATATATATATATATATATATATATATATATATATATATATATATATATATATATATATATATTCACACTAATGAACTATGGTATAGGGTACTTTTTATTGGTATTATCAATATAGGGGTTGACATTGTTGTATTACACTCTCCTGCTTTCTTAGAAACTGATAGAATATGACGGACTAGAATATGGAAGTAAGGAGAGTTACGACGTTGTGGGAGGAGTTCTGGGTGAGAAGGGGCGGAATGAAGCAGAAAGTCCCCTGACCACGGTGACTTCACTTACAAGTCGTAAACCCACCGTCAACTGTACTTTGTTCCGATTTATCATATACTTATTTTTTAACTTTATGAATTTTATTAAGCTTTGAAAGACTAAAATAGAACATTTTCAGCTTTCTAAAATTTAAATTAGTATTTGGCGACTTTTCAGGCTAATTTTGACTAGTTAAAACATGTATGTCCCAAAACGATTTTTAAATGCGATACATAAACAAATTCCCTTCTTATTACACTATACAGTATGATTCATATCGATGTTTACAAACTTCGACAGATAGAAGGTAATATATATATATATATATATATATATATATATATATATATATATATATATATATATATATATATATATATATATATATATATATATATATATATATATATATATATATATATATATCACCGAAAACATATAGGGCTGTAAGCCGCTTGTTTACATGATATCGAGGAGACAATATGGGGAATGACACAAACACCGTACACGATAGTTAAAGACGTTTCAGGTTTCATCGAAGGTATGCCATAACTACAGAATTCAGTGTTACGAAAATGGTAGGTGAAGTTATCACGGGTACATCTCTTATACAGATCGTCAATTGTTTCCAAGTGGTAACGGCAACATTAGGATGAAGTATGTCTGACCTTACAGATATGGTCAAAACATGTGATATTGTCCCACGCGGTAGCACGCACAGCATCATGCCTCAGGGTACTGACGATAATATGCCAATATTCGTATTTGTGTATGACTTCTGTAACAACAATGAACATATGGTGGCAAGGGTATACCAACGAAGGTATCAAGGTAAACACCAGCCATCGCATCCTGTATTCACCTCCGGTTTCCGATGGCTCCGCACGACCGTCGGTGTGCGCCTCCTAGGTAAACCTCGTCCGCACCGTGGTGTACATTGCGAACGAAGAACGGGACATCGATGTATGTTATGCTGGCCGACCCATTTCGTAGCACAAGTTGTTTCGTTCCCAAATTGTCCAATCCATATCTCGTAAACGAGTAGCTTACAGCCCTATATGTATTCGGTGGAATTTCATTGGGATGATATCACCTTCTATCTGT
>SEYY01021330.1:0-2500 GCA_009176605.1 Armadillidium nasatum | reverse complement strand
ATTATTATTATTATTATTATTATTATTATTATTATTATTATAATTATTATTAATAATAATAATAATAATAATAATAATAATAATAATAATAATGGTAGTATTTTGTAAATTTATATTATTTTTTATTTTTCAGAATTAGTTTTAACTTTTTTAGATTAAAATTTATTGTAATTTTCAATTTACCGTAACTTAAAAATTTGTTTCAGTTGAGAAATTGATTTTTAACATGAGTGCATGTAATGCGATATATATATATATATATATATATATATATATATATATATATATATATATATATATATATATATATATATATATATATATATATATATATATATATATATATATATATATATATACATATATAAGAGATATATATAAGAAGATAGAATGATGTAAAAATTTTAACCGATACCGATACTAATAATTTTAAACCCGATACCTATACGATACCTTTTGAATTTACCGATACCGATATTAATTTTTGTTACTGAATTTATGAAGATTGAAAAATAATGAGTGACCAATAACATTTAGATTATATATCTGTAATATCTAGTTAATTTGAAGTTACATTTCTACACAGAACTATAGAAAAATGTTACTTTAGGTTTATCAAAATGGATTCTATCCGACAAGCCAAGTGCCATATATATATATATATATATATATATATATATATATATATATATATATATATATATATATATATATATATATATATATATATATATATATATATATATATATATATATATATATATATATATATATATATATATATATATATTGTTGACACTAATTATACTGACAAACTCTGGAATCTTGTTAAACATTCTGTGCTGGGCAAATCTTGTTGAATATACCTAGGTCGGGAAATCCACGGTTGAGGAGATATAACCCACACTCTCCCCGGTGTTGAGATAGATACAAAACATACTGAAGCACCCGTATAATAATTTTTTTTATTGCATACACAACCATAGATAGGTTAACATTCTAGTCCAAATTATTGTAGGTGTTCAAAATGAGAGCCTTCTGATGTGATGCAGGCTTCTACATTTCTCGTCATGGAGTACTTTCAATACTGTGAGAATAGAGACAACGTAGCGACTGGCAAGGGTTCTGGAGTTGACCTGTTGATCCCTTGCAACGTCCCTGAGAAGAGCGTCCTCCATCTCAGGTATGCGAACAACATGGGGCTGTCCACGGTCTGCTTTGATGGGGGGGGGGGTATCAAATGTCCGGTTTCCTCCTTCAAAAGATGACGACGGCGAAGGTCTTGTGATGGGGCTGTCATCTATTAGGAGACACGACCCGATACAATCTTGCAGCTTCACGACCTTTCCCTTACGAATGCCCATACGCAAGTAACATGTGAGACTGTTGACGGTATGGATGACATACCATTTTCACAAATTCAGTACTAGTATTCTGTAATACGTACGTACACCCTGTGCTTGCTCGTTCAATTTTTGTTTGGGAAGATACTTCAGCATCCGCAGTTGTTAAGGTTTACAGTTCTGTCCAACGTATCATCATAATTTTGCAGCTGTTACTAAGTGGTCATCGAAGCTACACAGGCCTGCCTACCGTACTTTCGACCATCAACCAATTATTACATACCACGTATACCTGCAAGGGTGGGTGTCCGTGTTTTCTTCTTCACTATTCATTTCTCGACTTACAAACTTATTAAACATTATTTTCCCAGCAATATTATTTTATTTAATAAGATCCCAGAGTTTGTCAGTATAATTAGTATCCAGCTAGTATATATACTTACTCGATCTTGTCGAAAAGAGACTTTTATTCCTAGTCAGTTAATAATAATAATAATAATAATAATAATAATAATAATAATAATAATAATAATAATAATAATAATAATAATAAATAAATAAATAAATTAAAAAAGTGACAAACTTCAGTCAAGGAGCAGCTGTTTCTACAGAAATTATCATTTTTTTTTTATGCAAGATTTTGGTATTGGTCATTTTTTACCGATACCGATACTCACAAAACTTTTACATTCCAATACCCGATATCTTAAACTTTGCCAATACTACCCGATACACTGATAACGATACTTTACTGCATCCCTAATATATATATATATATATATAATATATATATTATATATATATATATATATATATATATATATATATATATAATATATATATATATATATATATATATATATATATATATATATATAAATTTAGTGATGGATAGCATGTCATATTTTCTCATATGCGGATTCGGATATAGAATTTTAGTCAAGTGCGAATGTGGATGCGGATGTTGAATTTTCGAAAGTATGAATGAGGATGCAGATGTTGAATTTTCAAAAGTGCGGTGCGGATGCAGATGTTAATTTTGATGAGGATGCTCCGCGGATGCGGATGCCATCACTAATATATATATATATATATATATATATATATATATATATATATATATATATATATATATATATATATATATATATATATAT
>SEYY01021329.1:0-18090 GCA_009176605.1 Armadillidium nasatum | reverse complement strand
TTGCATAACTTTGTGTACATTTATATCCTATGCTCTTCAACATATTCCTTAATATACATCATCTAACTTTTAACGCATAAACAAACTCAAAACGTAATATCTCCAAGACATTTTATAAGGAACTAATAGCTTATACACAACAAGTCATTAATTAACATTGACCATTGATTTGATCATCACCGTGTATATTTCGTATTTTTCTTGCATCATTTATAACCCTAACACGAATAATAAATTAATATTTTCTATTTGAAGTCTAATTTGCATAAACATTTTTATTTTTTAATGCATATTCTATCTACCTTGTAACGTTCATTCATAATACTCGATCTGGATGTTTAGAATGGTTTTTCAAAGAAATGGTTGTTACTCTGTTATACACAGAGCTTAAGGATGTGTAAGGAGATTATGTATTTAAGATAAATTATAATAATAACTTCCTACATTACTTTCATAACATGCTAATTAAATTCCTTCAAATACCTGTTCTTACACAGTAACATAAGCAAAGAAAACGCATTTAGACATAAATATATAAGTGAAATAACATTTTCCTATTCTAATACATAAAACAAAAATTACTTTAACTCAATATGATTTTCTTTCACTAATAAGCTAACCATTACCTAAATTCATACACCCTTAGATAGTTATTTACATTTGTGAGTCATTTGATTGGCAGAGAAGGTGATGGAGTCATGTGATTGGTCGAGAAAAATGATGACGTCAATAATTTAGGGAGGTATTACCCGTTTATGAAGCACTATTTATGAAGCACTTCATTTACATACATTTATTCCCTTTACCACACTATAAGTGATAATTCATGTTTTCAATACATGATATTTCATGTTTGTGATGTCTGATCCCCTACTGATGGATCAGCTTTTTAAATTTAACTTTTTTTTTCTTGCTATTTCACATCCCATTTTTTATATTTCTTTCAAGCTATGACTTTTAAATCTTATTTTCTTTCTTTTTAATAAAATTCATTTTGTAACTCAGAAAACTTAAAATTTTTTTTTTTATTTTATTTTATAATTTAGAAATAAAAAATATTAATGCTCAAAAACATTATTTTTACTAAATCATGTAAATCATATAACCCCTCATACAATAGAATGCACTTGTGAAGTGGTTCGAGGCGGGGAAGGGGGTAAGACAGGGATAAAGAGCCCTGTCCCCGCTGCTCTTTATAGCTTATTTGGATGTGGTGATCGGGAGGGTTAAGGAGGAGTTTCCGAGAGAAGGGAGTGATACTCCAGATGATTCTGGAAATAAGGGTTAAGGAGAGTTTCAAAGATTTTTGAAAGAACAGAAGTGAGAGCTATAGGTCGATAGTTATAGAGTTCAAAGCGGCTACCATTCTTCGGGATCGGCTGCACATATACGCGCTTCCAGCATTGACGAAAAGTATTAGTATTTAGGCAAAGATAGTAGAATTGAACAATGACAGGTGCCAGTTCAGACGCACACTCCCTCAGAACACGGGTAGAAATGCCATCCGGGCCGCTAGCCTTCCTGACTTTCATAGTTTTCAGGATCCCATGGATCTATCATGTGAAACCACAAGTAATGACATGGGATATCTGAGGAGGAGGAGAGCCGGAATCGTTGAGGGGTTGAATTGGAGGAAAAAAAGGAGGCCGAAGATGTTTGCTTTTTCATGAGTATTAGCAACAGAACCGTCAGGACGAATAAGAGATGTTTTTGGCCAGAGCCCAGAAATTTTTATCAGTAGAACCAAGGTGGTCAGCGCACTTCCTTTTGGTGAAAGCTCGTTTGGTCCGTCGAATAATATCCCTAAAACTATTCCAAGCTGAATGAAAATTAGCAAGAGTGATAGGAGAATTAGAGTTTTTCCATGCACGATAAGCACTATCTCTTTCATGTGACACGAGAACAAGTACAATCAAACAATGGGTTTTGAGGAGAAAAAAGATTTAGTTGAAGATGAAATGAACCTTCTCATTCCTTTGGCGATTACGGCCCCTACCTTTTCGGCAGAGACGAAGCATCATCCGCAACAAAACAAGATTCATTCCAAGGTAATTAGCAAAGAAGTGGAGCAATGCACCCCAATTAGAGACAGAAAGTAAGTACGTTTAGGACACGGTGGAGCAGTTGGAGAGAAATCATTATAATTAAAGTCTATAAGATTATGGGCAGAGTTACCTATAAGAGGGAAAATGGTGTATTTAAATCTAGAAGCAGTAGTGGTGAAACATAAATCAAGTGTGTTCAAGAAGTGGTTAAGACGATCTGGAATGTGTTTGGGTTCCCTAATCAACTGCTGCAGATCGTTGAAAATGCCGAATGATTTAGCTTCCTTCCCACTTGTATCAGTATGAGAGGAGCCCAACCACTCAGTGTGGTGTACAGTGAAATCTCCTAAATAGATGATTCCAGAATTTGGATGAGAAGCAAAGGTCTCGTGAGTAGTAGTAAGATATTGAAAAAGAACTAGAAACTCTGTTCCATTAGGGAAGTAGTGGCAGACACACAAGATAGTTGTAGTAGTAGATTTAAAGCCATAAAACATCGAAATTAGGAGATGCAAGATTTACGAGACGTGTCACAGGAGTGTTAATGTTAAAATAGTCGGAAATTGTGAAAATAAGTTGTAGTAGGAGACATTTAGGTTGTTAGTGAAAGAATCCCTGTCCAACTGGGTCTGAGAGAGAAGCAAAAAGTTAGGATGAGAATGAGAGGGGTGATACTCCACGGATTCGATATTAGCACGAAGGCCAAGGACGTTAGCAAAGTCAATAGAAAGCCCCCGTCTACACCAAACCCCACGTTCACGCGATCTTGTCATTCAAAGCAACAAAACGCTCACCCCTACACATACACTCAAAAAACACCCTCACACACACGTAAACGCACGAACGTTTATATACTCACAGTAAACTAATGTAAAACGGGAATATAAAACAAAATTAAAGGAACGTACAGCACTTACATCAAGCAATCAAAAATAAAACATAATTAAAATAAATGGGCGAATAAATAGGTTTATATTTAAAGAAAACTATTTAAAAATTGAGGTAGCAATGGACGAGACCAACTGACAAGGCACTGGGAGGGAGATGCAAAAATGTCGACCGTACACGAGTCATAAAAGAAAGATATATGTTCCGGAGGACCGATGGCGAGTAGCCGTCCGGATCATATAAATACATATTTCATGTATTGGAAGTAGTTCGCAGACATTCAAGTGTCTGCATCCCCTCTCGACAATAAGGGAATCAAGAATAATAAAATAGGTATATTGATATAAACCAATAGGGTGAATCGGGAACAATAAGGGAATTTATGAAAACACTAATAAACTGAGTGGGGTAGTGGGAAGAAAAGCAATAATCTTTTGCAAATGCAATTTGAAAAATTGTATCGGAGCCCCTAAAGTTTTCTGCAAAGGTTCAATTTTGGCTCTCATCATACCCAGCAAAACGCCAAAAATGAACAAGTTTGATCCTCATGCCTAGCTTGCCGCGCAATAATTCATAGAATATTTCAGGAGAGCCCCACAACATAGGGTCAGTTTGGGCGTGAATAGTCAATATGATAAATCTGGTTTCATTCCTGGCATGTCTATGTATAAGGGCCTTTAGACCTTGTATCTGATCAAGAAACAAACATTCTAGTTCGACAGACAATTATTAAACATTTCCATTTAGGTATATTTAGGTATTTAATAACACCAAAAAATTTCAATAATTTTATTGACTGAATTGGTACTTTTAGTATTATCAGTGTGCTACAAACTTATTTTATATTTCATGTCAAAATAATATAAAATTTATAAACTAAAAAAAAGGAACATACGAAACAAACATTTTAGTTCTTAATGTGAACTAGACGTTACGATGATAAATGACTAAGAGATTACTACTATTACGTCTTTACTTAAAGTTTAAAAGAAACAGAATATGAAATTATGGACTACTTTGACAAAGAAAACGAAGAACGAGTGAAGAAGTTTACATATGTAATAAAGTTAATAGCTACCAAAAATAAAAAGCTTTGGAAAGCAAAAACCAAATTCTCCAAATAAAAAAATTTTTTTTTTTTGAAAAATAAGTTGGGCTTAAAACATACCTTGTAAAAAATTGGAAATTTTGTTTAAAACTTTAAATACTAAAAGAAAAATCTAGCGTCTTCTAGCACCTTTTTTGGCTGTTGGTTTTTCACTTAACCAATCATAAAGCTGCTTGGAAGTGATATTCAAACTGTACTGAACATCCAAATACTTAAGAGTATAATTGATTCGAGCTGTTTCTGAGGAGCTGTCATTTAAATCACGAAAGATTTTCAATGCTACTTGTTTTTGTTGTTCACCTTCAGGAACTGTGAAAGTCGAAACAGTTCTTAAGTTTTCTCTTCCTTTCTTCTGAACCCATTGATACAAAAGCTTAGAAGGAAGTTCCTTATCCATGTAGAGAGAAACGTATCTGCAAAATAATAATAATAATAATAATAGTAATAAAAAAACTGAAAAAATTATATGGTATAAAATTAAAAAGTAAATATACACTGACCCCAATCATATTGAGAGTCATCGGAATATGATGATTGCGTTGGTGCTGTCAAGACTACTACAACCTACCATGGTACACGGTCCGTTCTCCATTAATTTTTGCAATGTTCAAATTTCCACTCTATTGAATATAATCTCTCTTGATCTTAACCATAACTATACAATATTCCTCTTACTGACTCAATTCTCAATTTTCAGTCATGCGAAAGTTTCGTACATGTACGCAACAATATTACCATTCTCACATTAATTTTGAGTCTCCTTAATTTTCTGCTTTACAGCATAGGCTTTCTTGCCAATCTAAATAATGTCATATTTGTTTATTTATCACTTACTTCTATTGCGTATCCTAAATTCTTTGACTATCTAAACTCCAAATAGGGCACATCTTTCCATTTCCCAGGAATCGTTATCATTTTGAGTGACTTCAATGTTTACCAATGCCAATGACTTTCTACTTGTTCTTAAGATACAGCTAGTGAACATGTCAACCATTTTTCTTTTTAGAACCACCATGAGCCGTTGGTCCAACTCTCTTACCCATATACTTTATCATCTTGGAGATGAACTCAACTTAATTGAACACCGTAACTTCCAATCTTTCTCCTTCCATTATTAAACTATTACAATCCCTGGATCCCTCCGATCATAACTCTGTATACTGTTCTGTTCCGGTGAGACGTTTTTGACACGCTGGTGCTGCTAAATCGTCAAACTTGCGGTCGTACTTCTTTGATTTACCATTGAATGATTTGTTTCCGTGAGAGGTTCCTCAGAGTGTGCAGATCCATAGTCAATTCGCTTCGAAGTAAAGCACACATTCCATCTTTTACTTCAACTAAACTTTAAAAACCTTGATTTAACTCAATGTGATCTCGTATTATTCGCTGCAGTGACGACAAATTCGTAAATTACTGTAGTTATCAAACCCCAAAACTTGTTCTAATTACATTTCATCCCACAATCTCAAAATCTGTTCTTTGAGATACTTCAAATAAAATTTCCTTTGCAGAAAATGCAACAATCTGGTTCCTCTATTCCACGCTCTTTCTGGCATTTTGCAAAAAATATCAATTCTAACTTTGCTTCTTCCTCATCCTTTACGGAAATCTTCTGCTGAAGCTGAACTTTTCTCTCAAACATTTGCCTCTAATTCTACCATAAATGATTTTCGAGGCTATTTCTCTTTCTCCACCTCCTACCAAATCATTTATGCTGAAGTTAATAATGTAATTTTTATCTAAAAATGTTTTTCCTTCTCTCTGTAATTTTGCCTATAATTCCACTCAAAGATTCTGGACCTCTCTCATCAATTAAGCTTAAATTGCAATTTCTTATAAAAAAGATATTTCAGCTCTCTCCGAGTTTAACACAAACCGTACGGTCTTGACGATATTCTCTACTGTGGTATTGAAAACATGTGTTTCTGAACTTACATCCTAACTTAATAAACTTTTTTGCCTATCAACTTCAACCATTTTCTCTTGCTAGAAAACTTGCGCTTATTCAGTCTGTTCCAAAGAAAGGAGACCTCCTCACAACCCTCAAATCATCTTCCTATCGCTTTTAATACTGTTTCTTCCAAAGTTATCTAATCAATCATTAACAAGATCCTTCTAATCTCATTTCTACTCGGAAATATGACTTGCAGTATGATTCTCTATTTATGAGAATTTCAGTGGAAATTTTGCTCTAGTGCTAGGCATATCAAAACCTTGGTTCTAAACTTCCCTCTTTCGGTATCTATTCTTTCCTCCGACTTCCTTTTTGGCTGCTCAAACATCACATTCTTCAAATTTATCAATAGCAATGTTCCTCAACTATTTTTTCTCCTTTAACATCGATGATCTCTTATCAGTCACTTCGTCCATCCACTCTTCATTACTTCAAACTAAACGACGACACACTCAACAGCAAAAAGTTAATGCTATTAGGATGGCCTTGGAGGAACTGACAACGAAAACATGGTTGGCCTTTACTTACCTGAAGAGGCATAAAAAAAATTAACTACAATAGAAAGAAAATTACAAATTATTGTACTGGAAATATTGCACAGCAATTTAAGAAATACTTACTTGCAGGTGAGGGCGATTCTTTTTTGTTCCGAAGCATCTGGATTTAAATTATCATAAAAACTAAGAATATCATGCCTCTCATCTTCAGGCCATTCAGAGGATAAACTTTTCCGTCCCATACTTTTTTTGGGTCCTTTAGAAGCACTTGTAGTACTTGCTCTGGTATATATATATTATATATATATATATATATATATATATATATATATATATATATATATATATATATATATATATATATATATATATATATATATATATATATATATATATATATATATATATATATATAATATATATATATATATATCATCACCGTCCAAACCGGTAGGCCTGTGCCTGTCGGGTGCTACTACTCCAAAATCTCTTTGATTGTCCGAGGTGTAGCATTGGTTTCTTGAGCGGTGTGTCTTTTTAAGTAGCAGGCTTGCTAGGCCTGTCGCCACAACCTCCAAATAATGCTGGAGGCACATGGGAAGGGACAAACAGCTGATAAGTCTTCCCAACCCTATCAACTTATTGAAAAGTCTAGTTGTAAGACTTTATGATTCAGATGTCATATTGAATCACGTTCAAAATAATCAATATTCAAGTTGAAATTTGCAAATATTTAATTTTCTTTGTATTAATTCCAAAATCAGTACATCGTATTTTACTTTTGTTGCTTCACATGAATTTTTTTTTCCTTATTTAAATTAAATTTTACTATTTATCTTAATTTCGAAAAAAAATAACTTTATATTAAAATTTTTGTTTATTATTCATAAATTCATCCTGGCTTGAATATTGATGTTTTCTTCTCACTCATAACCTTCTTCTCTAAATCAAGTTTCTTCTGAGAGTTTAATTTTTACTCTAAGATTACCACCTTTCTTCTCTTTCTTGGTGTTTTCCTTCCAAAATCTTACTCTTTCTTCTCTTTTTAACACGTCTTACCCCAATGACATCTGAACCATATATTTTTTTTTTTTTTTTTTATGTCTCCTCCGGTGGGCAAAGGCCCAAGGCCTACCAATATCCACCGGAGTTGGGAAGTAATCGGATTCGTGGTCGCTAATGGCCGTCGTGACCCGATACACGGCGTTTAAAAGTGTGCAAGTCAAAGGAAGTTGGGAAAACAGATAAAGGGAGTGTGTTCCAGACTTTACCAGTAGAGTACATGTAAGATTGAGCATAGCGGTTAAGTCTGGGGTCGGAGAGTTGGACAGAGAAAGGATGAGACTGTGTAGAAAGGCGTGTCGCACGAGCCCTTCTCAATGGAGGAGGTATGCGACGAGAGAGTTCAGAAGAGCAGTGTCCTTTGTAATAGCGATAGTATAGAGAGAGTGACGCAACAATTCGACGGGAAGAAAGAGATTGGAGAGAGTTAGTAAGAGCAGGAGAGTTGATAAGACGAAAAGCCCTAGACTCCACCTTTTCAAGAGAGCTGTATGTGTGGACCCACCCCAGATGTGCGAAGGCGTACTCCATACAGGGGCGAACAACACCCCTATACAGAGCAAGCAACTGGGGTGGCGTGAAAAAACATTACTGAAGGCGCCTCAGAACACCCAACCTCTTAGAAGCTTGTTTAGAAAGAGAAATAATGTGATCTTTCCAAGAAAGATCACGAGAAAAAGAAACACCGAGAATATTAAGAACAGATGAAGGTTTGAGTTGTGTGTTTTCGAAGAAGATATCATAGTTGTGTGGAAGATTGTGTCGAGTAGAAAGATGAAGGAATTGAGTTTTTGAGGCATTGAAAACGACCATGTTTTCTTCTGCCCCAATTTGAAATGAGAGAAAGATCAGAGGTTAGTTGCTCCAAGGCAATCCTTCTTGCGTCTAATAACTGCTGTTGGGAGGGACGTCTTTCAAATTGAAGGAATAATGAAGGGTGGAGTCATCAGCATAGGAGTGGATAGGAGACGAAGTAATAGAGAGAAGATCATTAATGAAAATTAGAAAAAGAGTTGGAGATAGGACAGATCCTTCAGGAACACCACTATTAATAGATTTATAGGAGGAACGGTGGCCGTCTACAACAGCTGCTATAGAACGACCGGAAAGGAAATAAGATAGGAAGTCACAGAGAGAAGATAGATTCCGAAAGAGGGAAGTTTGGAAATCAAAGCTTTGTGCCAGACTCTATCGAAAGGCTTTCGATATGTCTAGCGCCACAGCAAAAGATTCACCGAAATGCCGAAGAGCGGAGGACCAAGAGTCAGAGAGTAGGGAAAGAAGATCACCAGTAGACGTTCCTTTACGAAAGCCATACTGGCGATCAGAGATAAGATTAGAAGAATTGAGATGTTTCCAAATCTTCCTGTTAAGGATAGATTCGAAAACTTTAGAAAGAACGGAGGTTAAAGAAATTGGACGATAGTTAGAGGGTTGAGAAGGGTCCCCCTTCTTCGGCACAGGCTGAATGAGCGCACGTTTCCAACAAGAAGGGAAGATCGAAGTAGAAAGGCAAAGACGAAATAGTTTACCAAGGCAGGGTGCAAGCTCAGAAGCACAAGTTTTGAGAACCACAGGAGGAATACCATCAGGACCATACGCCTTCTTTTTAGTGTTAAGCTCAGAGAGAGCAGAAATGACATCTTTAGAAGAAATTACAATTTTAGGCATAAATGAGTTGGAGGGGTTGTAGGAGGAGGAATAGCTCCGGAATCGTCCAAGTAGAGTTAGAGGCAAAAGTTTGGGAAGAATATATTATATATATATATATATATATATATATATTATATATATATATATATATATATATATATTATATATATATATATATATATATATATATATATATATATAAGTATATGTTGTGTGATAGGACGATTAATCGTCGTCGACAATTTTCTCAAGATAATTTGCTGATTAATTTACATATATTGGCTCATAAATATCTTTTTTGCTCCATCTTCTTCTATTGAGAGTGAAAGGCTGTTTAGTTATGGGGGTCAAATACACACTTCAAAGACGAAATTATCCAAAGAAACTGGAGAAAAGATTGCTTTTGCACCACAATTGAAGAACTCTAAATTTTAAGTACTAGAATTTATAGATATCAAAGTACTGGTCATAAGTTAATGAAATTTGTACATGAACATCTTTAACGAGTTCGTAAATCATTTAGATGACGAGGGATTCCACGCTAGCTATTTTCAGCAGGATAACACCACTTGCCACACATTCAACGTCAGCATGCACGAAAATGAGACCTTCATTAACCATCGTGTTATTTCCAAGGGACTTTGGTAACCAAGGTCGCCGGACCTTGCCCGCAGGATTTCTTCCTGTGGGACATGCTGAAAGGGTTAAGTGTATCGCAACAAGGCAAGTACTCTCATACAGCTGAAAGACAACATTCGGCAAGCAATTGAAGCTGTGACTCCCAATATGTTGGCGTAAACCCTCCATAACATGGAAAATCGTGTGCAGACATTCCTTGATGCTAAAGGCGATCACTTTTAACATCTGGTGAGATATCAGCACGATTCTCAAATACCAAGGTTTGTTGATACCAATTTTTAAAAAATTTTTTGACCACTACTTTGATGTCTATAAGCTCAAATCTTGGGCCGAGAGCGAGAGGGGCACCCTGTATTATATTATATATTAAGATTACATGTATTTATTTACACATTTGAACAAATATGACGATTTAATTCATTCTTATTTTAAAATTGTTAAATTTATTATTATAATGGAAATTTTTTAAATATACTTTTTCCATCATCAAAAAATTCTTAATCATCCCATCACTAATATTATATATATATATATATATATATATATATATATATATATATATATATATATATATATATATATATATATATATATATATATATATATATATATATATATATATATATATATATATTTTACCATCAAAGATGAATTATAAGTTTCATACATTGAAAACTACTATTGAGTGTATTCTCGTTTTAATGGCTTATGAGGTAAAAGATGGTTATGTCATTGTAGTATACAAATATTTTCGACTCTACTTTTTAAGATTACAAATAAAAATTTAGACATTTAGATTTTTTTTACCAATAGCTCAATAAACTTGCGTCGAAAAAGGAGAATCCATCTCAATCCTCTATTATCGTCATATTGCCTTAATGGCGAAAAGTTTTTGAATGCATCCTTAACAGAAAGATTTAGAAGCATCTTAGTTCTTCAAACATTGTCTTAGATAGCCAGTATGCCTTCTGCAAGGGGGTTCAACTGGCATTCTTCTTTCCCTTACCTCTGACATATAGATGCTTTTGATAGTGAGTCTGCAAAGATTTGATTTCTAAATTTGCTTTTTTCAGTATTCTTCTCTATTATTTTCTTTCCTGTAGTTTTAGACAGCCATGGTTTCTCATTTAAATTTATCAATATTAGTGTTCATATCACCTAATCTTTCATCTATCTACTCTTAGCAGATAACTATGCCTTTCATTTTGAAAGGAGTTCATTTCAACTGTAAATAGGAGGGTTGTCTTGGAGCAACTAAACCTATGATAGTTCTCCTATAAATTTCTAATTGGAACAAAGAGAATATGACCATTTTAACTGCCTCAAAAACGCAGTTTCTTCATCTATCTATTCAACATATCCTCTTCACAACTACAATATCATTTTTAAAAATACAACTTTTAAAACTACTTTTGATCCTGGAAAGATCACATTACTTCTTACCTAAAAAAAAATAAAAAATTTAAGTAGTTAGGTAAATTTTTTTTCACATTGTCCTTGTTGCATGCTATTTATAGGGGGTGTCATCCGCATCTTTATGGTATAGCTCTGCTCACACAAATCTTTTTTTGGGGGGTTTTCGCCTAATCAACTCTCCTGAGCTCAATGATTCTCTCATATCTCTTTCTGACCATCAAACTATCTATAGCTATTGCAACTGGAACTGCTCTTTTGAACCCTTTGGTTGCAAACTTTTAACTTTGATGGCAGCTTGTGAAACATCTATCCAAACAGCCATCTTTTCTCGGTTCAGTTCTCTCTTCTCTCACTCAACTTGACTAAAATGTTCAAGCTTGCTTGTAATCTACTGGTAAATTGAAATACACTTCTTTCAATTTTTCAAATTTCCTTAACTTTCACACTTTCAAATGTTTTATACTATAACATGTCGACCTTTGATTTGGCTCACATTTGAAATGTTTCTCCAATTCGGCGGATGTTGTGTGGGTCTCTGGCCTTTTCCTATCAGATATAAAAATTGCTGTGCTTTTGAGTTTAATAATTGGAAGGAAATTGAAAAATATTAGTATTTCTATAAGTAAAATGGAATACAATTTTAATTTCCATATTTTAACATGGAAGTTTATCTCATCTTGAATTTCTCTTCTTCTTTTTTTTTTTTTTAAAAGTGACAGGTTTCAAATTATTATATTCCATACAAGGTAGACAATAATTAATGTTTTAAATGATATTTATATTACTAATCTTAACTCCAAATCTAGAGAAAGAAAGGCATAATTTTCAATACTCTCACTACTGAGTAGCATGAGCCTCTAGCTTTTAAGGGAAGGGGGAAAGAAGTAAATCATATAGAAAGTAAATTTGCTACGAGAACAAGACGCACATTATCAAATTATTATATATTTACAAATTACTTTGGTACTAAAATACTGTAGTTAAGAATTAAAATGCTTAAACAGACATTTCATAATATACGCAAATCGCTATATATATATAAAAAAGTGCTGATATGACAAAAATGTTGAGAAAGAAAGGTGAAAGGACAAATAAATCTTCAATACAGAAAATTAAATCCCTAGTCACTCCAAACGCATTCATGTAAAAATTACACTTCTACCAATACTATTTTTGCTACTACTAATTATAATAAATAAAAATAATAATAATATAATACCCTAATTCAAATCCAAAAGGTTATGTCATTCATATTTTCTGGCTCTGATACTGTTGCAGAAGCTGCAATTGAAGCTGCATGTGCTGGAGAAGGAGCTGCTAAAGTTTCGGATCTCGATTTTCTTCCTGTACGCCTCTGACTAGTTGACAATACGTTTTCTTGCCTGGTCTACAATAATAATAATAATAATAATAATAATAATAATTCAATTAAATTCATAAAGCTTCACAAAGGCAGAAATAATAATAATAATAATAATAATAATAATAATAATAATAATAATAATAGTAATAATAATAATAATAAGCAAGGATGGGTCGGATAGCAAATTTGCCGGATAAATGGCAATTTTCAAAAACTGGATACTGTATATCCAGTTTTAAATATCCACTTAATATTGCCGGCTATTCCTTTAAATTTACATTGTGATAATTTTAAAAAAGATCTATATATATATATATATATATATATATATATATATATATATATATATATATATATATATATATATATATATATATATATATATATATATATATATTAATAAAGGATGGAGTACAGTATCGGTATCGGTAAAAAATGATTGACACCAAAATCTTGCATGAAAACAACTCAAAATTTCTGTAGAAGATAGTTGTTTCTTGACTGAAGTTTAAGTCACATTTTTAAATTTTATTTATTATTATTATTATTATTATTATTATTATTATTATTATATTATATAAATAATAATATATATATATATATATATATATATATATATATATATATATATATATATATATATATATATATATATATATATATATATATATATATATATATATATATATATATATATCCTGGTGGACAAAGGACAGTGCCATATCAAATTCCATCAGAGTTGGGGAGACACTGAAAACCTGTCAAATTATAGCCTGATATGTCTCAATGTACATGGCGTTTTAAAGTGAGCAAATCAAAGGAAGTTGAGAAAAACAGATAAAGAGAGTGTTCTAGATTTTACCGGCTGAGTACATGTAAATTTAGAACATAGTTGTTATTCTGGGGTCAAAGAGTTGAACAGAGAAAGGATGAGACTGTAGAAAGGCTTGTAGCTCGAGCCATTCTCAGTGGAGGAGATATGCGACGAGAAAGTTCAGAAGAAAAGTGTCCTTTGTAATACAAAAAGTATATAGAGAATAACGCAACAATTCGACAGTCAGAAAGAAACTGAAGAATCTACTAGAAAAGCCCTAGACTCCTATCTTTTCAAGATGAGCTGTATGAGTGAACCATCCCAGATTTTTGAAGCATATTCCATACAGAGGCAAACAACACAACTATAAAGAGCAAGCAACGAAGGTTGTGTGAAAAAGTTACGAAGGCGTCTCAGAAAACCCAACCTCTTGGATGCTTGTTTAGAAAGATTAGAAATGTGTTCCAAGAATGATCATGAGAAAAAGAAACACCGGAAATAATAAGGACGGACGAAGGTTTGAGTTATGTTTTCGAAGATGTCATAGTTGTATGGAAGGTTGTGTCGAGTAGAGATATTTTGGAACTCAGTTTTTGAGGCACTGAAACCACCTTGTTTTCTCTGCTCCAATTCAAAATACAAGAAAGATACGAGGTTAGTTGCTATTGGGCTACCATTAACTAGCGTTGGGAGGGGTGTCTTTCAAATTAGAAGGAGTAATGAAGAGTGGAGTCATTAGCATAGGGGTGGATAGGTGATTAATTAATCAAGAGAAGGTCTTTAAATGAAAAAAAAAAAAAAAAAAAACCTGAGATAGGACAGATCCATGAGGAACCCCACTATTAATAGATTTAAAGAAAACGGTGAGGGTCTACAAGATGCTATAGAACCAAAGGAAAAGGAAATAAAATTCTTTTGTTATATCTAATGTGCCAACAAAAGCTTTAACGAAATGCCGAATAGAAGAGGACCAAGAGTCAGAGAGAAGGGAAAAATCACAAATAGAGAGTTTTTAATGAAAACTTTTATTCACAAATGAGTTGGGTCGTTTAGGATGGAAAATTGAAAGGCACATTCACTGGCTTTATTATGAAAAATAGAAGTCATTGGCGGTGGTGAAAATTAAAATCACCAAATAAGATTTTTGAGAAAGGAGAAGAGAGAGTGTCCTGTATTTTGGAATTTAGATAGTCAGTAAATTAGGCGATAAATATACAGAACAAATGAATTTAGTCACATAATGGCAAGAGATTTTAAGCCAGAAAGTGGAAAATTCAGAAGACTCCAAATTAGAGACACGAGAGAAAACTAAATCGTTGCGCACATAAGCACAACCTCCTCCTTTGGCTGAAAATTGAGGATAGAGACAGTAAGAGAATACAAAAGATGTTTACTATTAGAATGCTCAGGCACCCGGCCCATCCCAACTGTTTTGTCCTCCTTAAGGCAACCCACCATAAATGCAGGAAAAAATGGTTCACCTTCTGTATTGTATGTGTGTGAAACATAGACTAAGTGCTCGGTCGAGAAAAAGTTTCAATGTCTTTGAGATGAAAGATTTGAGAGCGATATATAAATTGAGAAGGATTGATAGGATTAGAAATGAAAGAATAAGGAGATGTGTAAATGGAAGAAGTAATTGATAGAGAAGGAGGATGTGCTAAAATTTGGACTATGTGAAGAATGAAGAGAACAGAATGGTTGGCAAATACGTAATCCGATGTGATGGGAAGGGTGAGGAAGGCCGAAGTATGGATGGAAAGTGATTTTGATGGAAGGAATGAGTTTAGACGAGGGTAAGAGATTTGTGGAGACAGAGATGGAATGAAAGCGTTGAAAGGTAAGAATAGTTATGTTTGTAAGGGAATTGTGCGGGCACCACCTCACGAAAGTGGGAAAGGTGATAGTGTATATATATATATATATATATATATATATATATATATATATATATATATATATATATATATATATATATATATATATATCCGCATATATATTATATCCGCATCCGAATCGAAATTCAACATCCGCATCCGCATCGAAAATATATATTGGAAAATATATCCGATCCATACTAATATATATATATATATATATATATATATATATATATATATATATATATATATATATATATATATATATATATATATATATATATATATATATATATATATATATATATATATATATTAGTTGGTTAAAAGTAACTCCACCAACTGAAATTATAGTAATGTAAGTAGTAGAGTAGTAGTGTACTTATTTAATTAATGTATATTATAAATAAATGACAATATTAATCGACCCAGTTGGAAATGAAAGTTTGATATTGATAGTTGGTAATGGCATTTAGGTCAATTTGTAAATAAAGTTTAAGTTCTTTGAAAAATCTCTTCATTGGAACCCTTCAAGTATTAAGAAAATTCACAATAATAATAATAATAATAATAATAATAATAATAAGCAGTCATTTATATTAGGCAAAACATTTTAATTTTGTTACCAGATTTGTGAAATAAAGATAAAATATTTGTCTAAAATACAAGAAATTATAAATATATTGGTGGAGCATTTAAGAAATAGAAATAATAATAATAATAATAATAATAATAATAATAAATCTGTTACCATCAGTCTTTCTTCAAAATCAGGTACAGGGTTTTTGAATGAGATTTCATCATCCTACTTCCATCTGTTGCTCTTCCTCTTCCTCCTCCTCACTTCCCCCAACTTCGTCGTCTGATATCTGGTTATTTTCTTTAAGGATCTGAGCTTTGGGGGTCCTTGAGCTGAAAATTAGGCAAAAAATAAAATAAAACAAAGAAAATAAAAATAAAATAAAATATTGATAATAAAGACAAGCATATAGTGCACCTTAATGGTCATTAAAAATTACTATGCTCTCACATATGTATATAAGTTATGCATGGGATGACCAGGAATAGCTCATTTTCCAAATAGAGGCTTCTTAAATTACTGAATATATAAATAAAAAGTAGTTCAGTAAGACAACCACTCTAAAACAATAAGATGTTTAAAATGGTTTTAAAATATGTGGATATGAACTAAGTATTTAAGTCTGGGGCTAGAGTGCTAGACAAAGAAAGTATGAGACTTGTCAAAAGATGGATTGCACGAACTCTTTCCAAAGGAGGAGGTATGTGACTGGAGTCCAGAAGAGGAATAACTATTGCAATAATAATAATATAAGAACGGTAAAGCAACAGTTTGATGGATAGTCAGTGATGGTAGGAGAATTGATAACTCAAAAAGCTATGAATTTTACTCTTTCAAAAAAAGCTGTGTGAATTGAATGAACTCGGATATGCGATGCATACTCCATACAAGATAACATTCTTATACAATGTAAGCAACTGGGGTAGTGTGAAGAAGTACATACCTAGCCTTTTAGAAAATTGTCTGGTGAAAGAAACATGTGATTCTTTCAAGAAAAAAACAAGAAAAAGAAATACCAAAATATTAGGGACAGATGAAAGTTGAATTATTTTCAAATAAAATACAGTTGTGTGAAAGATTATGTTAAGTAGATCAATGAAGGAATCAGTTTTTTTGAGAATTGAAAACAACCTGTGTTCTCTTCAACAATTAAAAATACAAGGTGATGATGGTAACACCAATGACAATATTCCTGCAATAAACTGAAAGACAAGCAGAATTAAGTGTGGTTTTGGGTTTTAGTTTAATTGAAAGCAAACAGAATGTACATTTCCATGTCAGAATGAATTATTAACTCAGGATAACTCCTACCGAAACATTAATCATTCTAAGAGAAATCGAAGAAGTATGATGGCAAGTCAGACCAGTTAATCCTACTCTCTAAAAGTAGCTGCAGGAAAATTATAAATAATAATAATAATAATAAAAATAATGTAGTTCTTAAAGGAGAGAACCTGATAGCTCGGGTACAGATATTTATTTATTTATTTTTTTTTTTTAATAATAATTCATTCTCAAAATTATTCACTTAACCATTTTAGTATTGCTAAAATAAATTGAGAATGAATTATTAAAGTAAACTTGAACTATGAGGCTCTCTCCTTCTTCAAAAACTGCAAGCTATCCAGGATATAATGAGATAGAGCAACAAATATATCAGAATTATAAAGCTGCAGAGGAGAGTTGTGAAGAAGACCAGCTGAAAACTTTATAAGAACTTTGAGAAGGGCAACAAGAGTGACAAGGGGCAGCAGGAGTGACGAGTGAAAAAAAGAAAGGAACTGCTGAAGTGGAGAGTGAACCAGTTCAGAGGACAACAAAATAATTCAATTGAAAATAATAAACTACCATTTTAGAACAGAAAGAGGATGAAATATTGGTGTTCCACAAAAGAACAACTTAAATGGATAGGGTTTATAAATTGTAATATCATCGTAGTTCCTGAAAGTTGGGAATTAATGAAGATAAAGTAACGAGAAGAAAGGAATGGTACTCTGCTATAGCTTAAAATTGAATGAATGGTACTCTGCAAGATCTAGAAATTGGAAGGAACTGTTCTCTGCCATACCTAAATATTGGAAGGAATGTTACTCTGCAATATCTAAAAATTTTAACAAATGGTTCTCTGTCATAGCTAAAATTTGGAGTAGTTCTCTGCCAAAACTATAAATTGAAATGATTCTCTACTATA
>SEYY01021328.1:0-16326 GCA_009176605.1 Armadillidium nasatum | reverse complement strand
CTCTGGTTTTCCTGGCAGAGGAGAGAGAAAAAATGGGAATTTTCAATCCCCAAAGCTCTGATCCTCCATCTTTCTACTCGATACAACATTTAATGTAATTCTGGCATCGCCATTTAACCTTTCGTCTGTCCTTAAATATTCTTGCTATTTCTTTTTCTCGTAATCTTTCTTTAAAGGATTACAATATTTCTCTATTAAAACAAGCTTCTATGATGTTTAATGTTCTGGGGCTCCTTCGAAATTTTTTTACTCTTCACAGGTATCTTGTTTTCACTCTATGGAGTACGTTTCACACATCTAGGATGGTCCACTCATGATGCTTTTAAAAAGAAGGAGCCTAAGTATTTTTGTCTTATCAGTTATTTCACACCAATTCTCTCCAATTTCTTTGCACACGTCAAATTTCTGTTACTTTCCATACTATCGCTCATTACAACCAGCACTGCTCTTTTGAACTCTCCTGTCGAATACCTCCTTCAATGAAACAGGCTAGTGAGACACGTCTTTCCAGTGAGAAAGGTGGAATAAAGATAGTAACTTTAACTCTTCTGTCAGGATACCTTGAAAATATGAACAATTTCAATCAGATATATATATATATATATATATATATATATATATATATATATATATATATATATATATATATATATATATATATATATATATATATATATATATATATATATATATATATATATATATATATATATATATATATATATATATATATATATATATATATATATATATATATATATATATATATATATATATATATATATATATATATATATATATATATATATATATATATATATATATATATATATATATATATATATATATATATATATATATATATATATATATATATATATATATATATATATATATATATATATATATATATATATATATATATATATATATATATATATATATATATATATATATATATATATATATATATATATATATATATATATATATATCTGACGAATTGATGATTATAGCAGGATACATCAACTTCGGTGCTGTGAGCACCAGCGGCCGCACCACGCACCGCACCGCACCGCACCGTTAATTTTTCTTTGCGCACCGCACCGCACCGCACTTTTATTTTTTCTTTCGCACCGCACCGCACCGCACCGTTTTAATTTTTTCTTTGCACCGCACCGCACCGCACCACCGCACCAAAATGACCGCACCAACGCACCGCACCGCACCGGTGCGGTGCGTCGGCCAACCCTAGTCTGGAGCATACTTTATCTTTCCCACGTTCCTTAGACTTGCACATTTTCAAATGCCGTATATCTGGACATGTCGGTATTTAACTTGACTAGGTTTTTTATATTTCCACAGTTCTGGTGGAAATTAGTAGGCCAATCGGCTTCTTTTACTACCAGAGAGGATATAAAAAATATATATATATATATATATATATATATATATATATATATATATATATATATATATATATATATATATATATATATATATATATATATATATATATATATATATATATATATATATATATATATATATTAGTGATGGATCGGATGTCATTTTCCAATTTGCGGATGCGGATGTTGAATTTTGGAGAAGTGCGGATGCGGATGCGGATGTTGAATTTTCGAAAGTGCGGATGCGGATGCGGATGCGGATGTTGAATTTTCGAAAGTGCGGATGCGGATGTTGAATTTTCGAAAGTGCGGATGCGGATTTTGAATTTTCGAAAAGTTCGGATGCGGATGTTAATTTTGATGAGGATGCGGATGCGGATGTTAATTTTGATGAGGATGCGGATGCTGATGATTATATATATATATATATATATATATATATATATATATATATATATATATATATATATATATATATATATATATATATATATATATATATATATATATATATATATATATATATATATATATATATTTCACTATCACCTTTCCCACTTTCGTGAGGTGGTGCCCGCCACAATTCCCTTACAAACATAACTATTCTTACCTTTCAACGCTTTCACCACCTCCCTCCATCTCTGTCTCCACAAATCTTCTACCCTCGTCTAAACTCAAATTCCTTCCATCAAAATCACTCTCACTCCATCCATCCATCTCCACTTCAGCCTTCCCCTCCCCCTACCCTTCCCCTATCTACATCGGATCTACGTACCTTGCCAACAATTCTGTTCTCTTTCATTCTTCACATATGTCCAAAAGATTTTAGCACATCCTCCTCCTCTCTATCAATTACACCCTTCTTCCATTTACACATCTCCCTTATTCTTTCATTTCTAATCCCATCAATCCTTCTCAATTTATATATCGCTCTCAAATCTTTCATCTCAAAAACATTGAAACTTTTTCTCGACCGAGCACTTATCGTCTATGTTTCACACACATGCAATACAGAAGGTGAACACATACATTCAAACATTCTTATCTTTATTTCTTTCGAAATTTTTCCTTTCTTCCATACTTTTCTTAGGCCCCCCCAATACTTTCATTCCTTTTTCCGTCCCACCCTTACCTTCCACCTAACATTACTAGATATTTGAATTCATTTACCTCCTCAAGTTTCCATTCTCACACTTCTACAAACCAATTCCTCCCTCCACATTTCCTCATTCCCACCTCCAATCCTCATAACTTTATTCTTCGCTGGATTGAATTTCAATCTGTGTTTGCACATTTCCCTTCAAACTCTCTCACAAGTATTCTCATCTTTTCTCCAGATTCTGCCACCAACACATGCCGCATCATCTGCAAAAAGTAAAACATTCACTTCACATTCACCCTCCATATTTCTCAACGTAATACTCTTCCCTTCTCTCTCTATTTTTCTAAGTAAACCATTCATCAATAGATTAAATAACATGGAGATATTACACACCCCTGTCTCAATACCACTCCTATGCTAAACCAATCCGATAGTTCTCTCTTCACCCTCACTCTTGATCTACAATTCGCATATATATATATATATATATATATATATATATATATATATATATATATATATATATATATATATATATATATATATATATATATATATATATATATATATATATATATATATATATATATATATATATATATATATATATATTAGTGATGGATCGGATGTCATATTTTCTAATTTGCGGATGTGGATGCGGATGTCGAATTTTGGAGAAGTGCGGATGCGGATGCGGATGTTGAATTTTTGAAAGAGCAGATGCGGATGTTGAATTTCCGAAAGTGCGGATGCGAATGCGGATGTATAATTTTCAAAAATGCGGATGCGGATGTTGATTTTTGTGCGGATGCTCCGCATCCTCGCATGCGGATGCGGATGCGGATGCCATCACATATATATATATATATATATATATATATATATATATATATATATATATATATATATATATATATATATATATATATATATATATATATATATATATATATATATATATATATATTATTTAAAATGTACACATTCTTTCTGACGTGTTTGTTGCAGTATGAAAATGGCAGCATATAGAGATAAAATGTTGCCGGAATACAAGGAATAATATGCTATCGAAAATTTCTTGTTCACCGTACCAGAATACTTGTTAATATCGCAAACGTACAAATATTTTGTTTTTATTAATATCAATTTCCAAATAGGTTTCTTTATTCTTGTCTACTCACTTTCGTTGGTATACTTTTAAGCAAGTTAACTAATTTGGGAAATTTGTAATTTATGACAGATGACTATAAGCTCTTTTTATACATAAAACTTTTTTTGTTTGATCGTTGTGAAAATTAAAAATAAAAAAGTTGATTTCTTAGAGCCCATATTAGGAGTGTCTCGAGCTAACTTAAGTAAGTTGGGAGAATTTTAATGAATTTTTTGTGATCGTGAACATACTCTAGATTGTTTGTCAATTTAATACTTTAAGAGAGTAAAATAAATGATTTATATCTTTATCAATTTAGAGCTCAAACCTAAAAACGAATTGAGTTTATAGTGTACTTAAGAGTTAGATTCAATGTATACACTATTTGGTTAAAATTCGGAATTCTGTAAGCTTTAAAGCAAGTTTCTGTGGCATATCAATAGCATCTTTTTTTGAAAAATATTGTGACATCGATATTTTAAATTGGAAATTTTGGAGTTTCGAAGTTATGGGTTTTGTTTTAAATTTTCAACTTAACATAAGTATGAATTTCGAACATGTGATTCAAATTTGTTTAAATAACTGGACAGTGTTTTTATTATTATTATTTATTTATTTATAATTTTTGAATTTCTATGTTAAAAAAATTCAAATTACGTTGTCTTTGTCTGGCAAGTTATTAGGCTTATATAAAGATCTATCTACTATACATAGGGATATTATGTTTGGTTATATGTTTTAAAGGTCAAATTTAAAATTCATAAAGGCTTACTGCATATATATATATATATATATATATATATATATATATATATATATATATATATATATATATATATATATATATATATATATATATATATATATATATATATATATATATATATATATATATATATATATATATTGCATTTAGTTTCTCATAATTCTTATTTCATTTAAATTATATACTAAGAGTAAATGGATGTCTACGAGATATTGAAGGATCTTGGAAATGGTTCCTATGGAAGAACATTCTTAGCTGTAAAACAGAAGCTAAAATGTGTTATTCGGGTCAGGAAATTGCAGAACAATGGATTATTTTGCAGATATGGCTCCACCGTATGTAATCCTCTCTTTTCTCTGCTTAACTTTGGTAAACGAGATATATATATATATATATATATATATATATATATATATATATATATATATATATATATATATATATATATATATATATATATATATATATATATATATATATATATATATATATATATATATATATATATATATATATATATATATATATATATATTTTTTTATTTATTTACTCACTTCTGGTGGGAAAAGGCCAGTGGCACACCAAAATATCCACTAAAGTTGAGGGGAAAGACCGAAACCTGGTCAAATTAAAGGCCAAAGTGACCTGATACACGACGTTTGAAGGTGTGTAAGTTATAGGAAGTTGGGAAAATAGATGAAGGGAGTGTGTTCCAGACTTTACCAGTAATCAGTAAAGCATTGAGCATAGCACTTAAGTCTGGGGTCAGAGAGTTGGATAATGAAAGGATGAGACTGTGTAGAAAGACGGAGGAAAGATGGAGGAGTTATGCGACGAGAGAGTTCAGAAGAGCAGTGTCCATTGTAATAGCGATAGTATAAGGAGAGTGACGCAACAATTCGACGGGCAGAAAGAGACTGGAGAGAATTAGTAAGAGCAGCAGAGTTGATAAGACGAAAAGCCCTACACTCTACCTTCTCAAGGATAGCAATATGATTGAAACTACCCCAGGCATGTGACGCATACTCCATACAAGGGCGAACAACACCCCTATGCAGAGCAAGCAACTGGGGTGAAGAGAAGAAATACTGAAGGCGCCTAAGAACACCTAACCTCTTAGAAGCTGCTTTTAGAAAGAGAGGCAATGTGATCTTTCCAGGAAAGATCACGAAAAAAAAGAAACACCAAGAATATTAAGGAGATATAAAGATCTGAGTTGAGTGTTTTCGTAGAAGATATCATAGTTGTGTTGAAGATTGTGTCGAGTAGAAAGATGGAGGAATTGAATTTTGGTGGCATTGAAAACAACCATGTTTTCTCTGCCCAATTTGAAATGCGAGAAAGATCAGAGGTCAGTTGCTCTAAGGCCATCCTTCTTAAATCTATCAACTGCTATTGGGAGGGACGTCTTTCAAATTGAAAGGAGTAATGAATGGGGGAGACATCGGCATAGAAGTGTATAGGAGACGAAGTAATAGAGAGAAGGTCATTGATGAAAATTAGAAAGAGAGTTGGAGATAGGACAGATCCTTGAGGAACACCACTATTTATAGATTTATAGGAAGAACGGTGGCCGTCTACAACAGCTGCTATAGAACGACCGGAAAGGAAATCAGAGAGGTCACAGAGAGAAGGATAGATTCCCAAAGAGGGAAAGCTTTGTGCCAGACTCTATCGAAGGCTTTCGATATGTCTAGCGCCACAGCGAAAGGTACACCGAAACCCCTATATATATATATATATATATATATATATATATATATATATATATATATATATATATATATATATATATATATATATATATATATATATATATATATATATATATATATATATATATATATATATATATATATATATATATATATATATATATATATATATATATATATATATATATATATATATATATATATATATATATATATATATATATATATATATATATATATATATATATATATATATATATATATATATATATATATATATATATATATATATATATATATATATATATATATATATATATATATATATATATATATATATATATATATATATATATATATATATATATATATATATATATATATATATATATATATATATATATATATATATATATATATATATATATATATATATATATATATATATATATATATATATATATATATATATATATATATATATATATATATATATATATAATTTTTTCAGGATTTTGAATTTACAGCATCAGAATGTGACTATGTTTCATGACTTCTTCATTACTGGAAGCTCATTTTGTATTGTAACTGAGTATTGTTCTGGAGGAAATTTAAAGGATTTCATCTGTCGTCAAAATGGAATATTTTTACCTGAAGGTTTCATTTTAGACTCGTTTGTTCAGCTTGGTTTAGCCGTAAATTTTTTACATGAGAAAAGCATCGTTCATCGAAATATAAATAGTAGAAGCGTATTTTTCTCTCATGACGGTTGTGTTAAGCTTGGCAATTTCAAAAATGCTGCTTTATTAAGTAAATTTAATACTCTGTCAGAATCGAGCATTAATATTACGAACTATGCCTCTCCTGAATTGATTCAAAAGAAACCTTATGACATTGCTAGTGATATATGGTCTCTTGGATGTGTTTTATATGAAATGACTTGTCTTAAACATGCGTTTGAAGACTCAAATGAAGCATTACTCATGTTAAAAATTTTATCATCTCCAGTTGAACCAATACCAAATCATTATAGTAATGACCTGAAGGCATTGACAAGTTTGATGCTAGAAAAGAAATCAAATAAGAGGCCTTTAATTAAAACGTTATTAATGTTTTCGTTTCTAAATAAGAGGGTGTTGAAATACGCCAAAGAAGAAGAAATTCAAGATTTAAAAATTGACAGTAAAGGAAATGTTGGTAAACTTCCTGTCTTAAAAACAAGTATGCTGAATTGTCCTTTGTCTAAATATTCAAAATCTATTAATAGCTTACACCTTGTTCCAAATATTTCTAAAGAGAAAGTGAAGAAAGAAAAAGAAAATGATTCGGTTGAGACGTTAAACACCTTGACATGCATAAAATATTCAAAGAAAAATTCTTACATTTTCAAAGAGAGTGCGAGACGTGGCAGGAAAAAATCGGGAAACATCGAGACGAAGTAACTCTTTATCAGACAGTGAAGCTTTATTGCCTCAAAGAAGAAATCATTTAAATTTAACAACAACTTACAGGAATAGTTTGGAATCGCCTTTACTGTGCAGACCTCTAGACAAATATTCAAAAATATTGTCTAATAATTTTACATCAAATGAAGACTCTATCACATTTCCCAGGATTATCCCACCAGTGACCAATAGTTATAGCAAAAAATTTCTGAAAGATATTTTTAGTCCATTAGCATCTTTTTCTTATATACCTAAAGTGAACAAGGATAAGTTGAAGTGCTTCAAAGACTATATGTCAACAATGTCTTGGCACAAAATGAGAAAAGATTTAGATGTTCTTTCTGATATTAGTGCCGAAAGGTTATTTTCATTTTATTTCGATTTAAGAACTATTGAGAACATTTTTACAGGTTTTAAAATGGACGAAAGCATATTTGATGATATTTATAAGAGGAAAAAAATAATTCCAGAGAGTTTTTGGACAGAAGGAAAAAATGAAATCAACGAGGAAATAAATGGTTTACTGTCATATAGCAAAGGACCTAACATATTACCCTATGATATATCACTTTTTACTAATGACCATTATCATATGTTTAACGAAGGAGCTTCTAAATCTTCTGATATTTTTAAAGAACTTTTCATGCTAGTTCGAAACTGCCTATGTTGCACATGTTTAAACAGCTTGCTTTTGAAACACTTTTTTAGTTACGAATTTTTTAAGCATACAGCTGTCGACGTAAATCACTTTGATCAATATAAAAGTAATAATAAATATTTAAATGTTGATTTACTTTATAAATATCTCCAGTCCAAAGTATGCTTCCAGCAAATTTCGCCTCGTACTTTTTTAAAATTTTTAGGAAAGAATTTTCAAAACACTCAAAATTTTGAAAATCATATTTTTACGACTACAAAAACCATATTTTTGTCAGCTAATTTTACTAATATTAAATCTTTAGAGATAAAAGAAAAAATATTAGAAAGGAAAAATCAGAAGTTTTCTACAACTATTACTATCATTCCAACCGGATTTAAGAGTACTTTTTCTATTTCAACTAATAAATTTGAAGCGTTTTCTTTATATTTACCATTTCTAAAAGAAGTTAGGATTTCTTCTGAAGAAATGCACAGGAGTTGGTGTTGAAATATATTGTTATATTCACGAGGATTATGAAGAAAGGAACAAATTCAGAAGTCGTTGAAGAGCTATAATAAGTGTAAAAATATTTTCTTTCATAACTTTTTTATCTTCAGTATGTAAAAAGAATTTATCATCAATTTGTATTCGTTTTACAACAATTAAATTCCCCAAAATAATGTTTTTTTCATACACTGAAAGTATATATATATATATATATATATATATATATATATATATATATATATATATATATATATATATATATATATATATATATATATATATATATATATATATATATATATTATATTATATTACATTAATTACACATCACCACCACTCACGGGCAAAGCACTATTCAAGGACGGGGTCTTAGATGAATAAAAATTAAGTAAAAAAAGTACAAAATACAAAAAAATAAAAACCACTAATTCAGGTCCCACCTAACGCAAATGTATTAGGTGAGGGCAGATCCGGGCTTTATAGAAATTGAGATTAAATCCTGAAGGAAATACAGAAGATGGGATAGAGTTCCACAAAACAGAGGTGTCAGGAAAGGAGGAGGCACCACAGCGGACAAGCCTGGAGTTGCCTATGTCCACGCAAAATTGATGTGCGGACATTGCACCCCTTGTGCTGCGAGGACGCCGTAAAGTTGGAGATATACGAGTGGATAGTTCCCTCAAGCATTTGCCGATGTAGTACCTATAGAAAAGAGAGAAGGCACCAACATCACGTTGCAAAGATAAAGAGCCCAGAGAATTAGAAAGAGCGGGACAGTTTATAAGTCTTTTAACCTTCGAGTCAACCCTATCCAAAAGACGGGTGAAACGAGCCACCCCAGATATGAGAGCAGTACTCAATACAAGTGCGGATAAGACACTTGTATAATTGGAGTAACTGCGAGGAAGAGAAAAATTCTCGCAGTATAAACAGAACTCCCAGTTTCTTTGAAGCCGCCCTAGCAACCATTATGATATGAAGTTTCTAAGACATTTTTTTGTTTATGAGAGAATCCCAAGGATGTTTATATTGTTAACAGGAGAGATGGGAGAACCATCAAAAGAAATAGAAAATTTAGGAAGTGTCTTTGAGAGGGACATTTCTAGAAGTTGAGTTTTTAGAGAGTTGAATTTCACAAGGCTGAGACGACCCCACTGGGAAATTCAATTCCAGATCTGCAAGAATGGAATCGGAAAGTTGAAGACGAGAGGCAACTCTAGATGCAAAGGTATGAGCAGATTTGAAATGAGTAGAAGAATGGAGGGTTGAGTCATCGGCATATGAATGGATAGGGTTAGATGAACAGCTGAGAATATCATTAATGAAAAGTAATAATAGAGGAGGAGACAAGACAGAGTCCTGAGGAACACCACTATTGACCGGAAAGGAAGATGATGTCGCTTCATCAACAACAGTCGAAATGGAACGATTAGAAATAAAGCTAGACATAAGTAAAGAAAGAGAAGGAGGAAACCCAAAGGAGGGGAGCTTGGAAAGCAGTGACTCATGCCATACCCGGTCAAACTCCTTAGATATGTCAAGACCACGCAAGTCTCCCCATGGTCCCTAAGGGCAGAAGACCATAGATCTGTGAGATAGGAAAATATATCACCAGTAGGCATCGAACGCCGAAAGCCATACTGATGATCAGAAAGAAGGGAATGGGATTCCAGATGATCTAAGAAGTGAAAGTTGACAAAGGTTTCAAAGATCTTAGAATACAAGTGAGAGCTATAGGGCGATAGTTAGAAGGATCTGAGTGGCTACCTTTCTTTTGAATAGGTTGGACTAATGTGCGCTTCCAACACTGAAGGAAAGTACTAGTATTGAGGCAGAGAGAGAAAGTTGAACGAGGGACGGAGCCAGCTCAGAGGCGTACTTCCTTAAAACTCTGGGAGGAATGCCATCCCGGTCACTTGACTTCAAAAGCTCATGCGCCTGGTCAAATGAAATTACAGGTAAAGACATGAGACATTTACTTTCCCGTTAAATGAAAAGTGTGTATAGAATACATTTCAGCTTATTTTGACTTTATATTATTAATGTAGTAAAATTACAGAGGCTTTGTGCTGGATCAATTTATTACCATATAATTAAATTATTAATAAATAAATAAAAAAGGTACTAAAATGTACTTTTTAAGTTTTCAAATATCTAGCAACAACGTTTTCGTTTACGAATTAAATTGAGAAAGCACGAAATATCGATATGTTAATATCGATTTTTTTATGTCGTTCTCTGCCTATATCGCTGTACGGCGTAGGCAAGTTCCGTTTTGTAGTCCTAATGATATCATTTTATAACAAGATTATTAGTACTTTCACTATTTATAAATTTATTGAAATTGAATTTCCAGTAGAATAAAATAGAACTTTTCTTTAATATAAATTAAATTTCAAGTAATAACAATAACAACTAAATACTAGGTTAAAGACAATACCGAATATTTTATAAAGTTTAAAAGAATTGCTAATGAGCTAAGTTTCTTGACAAAGCAAATTAATATAACGCAATCTACGCAGTGAAATTGTGAAAGCTTCTCCTCAGAGGGTGTGATTATTAATTTTAATAAAATAAATTTTCGTTTTTTGTTAACTTTTCACTCACTTTTTACAAGTACAATTTTTTCCAATTGATATTAGTAGGTTAGAATAGTTTAGTTGGTACAATCACACATATAAGTTTTTTTCCTTCAAAAAGATCCAATAAAATAATTGTAAAGGAATAATAATAATAATAATATGGATTGATAACATATTTCAAACTGGTTTTGATTATTCTTTGTTACATTTTTGCTAACTCTGTCCGTAAATAATTTTCCCAGAAAACAACAAACAAACTCCGAAGGAAGACATTCGCAGAGGTCAAATTTCTCAATGTCTTGAAATGCGAACACAGTTCCCAAACTCGTTTCCAAAGTTTACCTCATCAAATAGACGCAATCGAAGCTTGAGATAAAGAGGCAGATAATAATAGCTAAATCTATGACTCTTGGAATCATAATATGTGAAAACCACAAAAGCAAAAAAGGGATCCATATAATTTGCCTTTGAGGACCTTGAGCAAATATGTTAAGAATAAAGACGAATCGGAGCCACGATAAAAGTTTTTCTATTTTTGCTTTCCTTTCTGATTATTCAGTACAGCGATAAATGTAAAAAGGAGAATTTAATTGGCTTTCTAAAATTCCAAACAGGCCAATAAGTAATTTAGCTGAAGTTTGCAATAAATCTAATAAAGCTGTTTATATATCTGTTTGAAAGGCAGCTTCACAAATTATACTTCCAGCACAGTATCCAATCATTATGCAGAAAAATCCCATAAAAGGTCGAACTTTTAGCAAGCATTGTCCTAATAAACATAAAACGACGCATAAGAATAACTAGAATTAATATATCTCTAAATCTAAGCCAACAGTAATAGAACTTAAGGTCAGGTCTAAAAATGGGGCATTTAACATTAGGAAAAATGCAAATTTATCAGAAATATTGTTCATGGTGTCTTTATGTAACAGAGAACCATACAAATATCTGATAATTATTTAAGTAAAATAAGATTACCCAATCGTTATTATGTTTAGCTTTAATTTTAATATAGATCATTCTTTGCAGACGAATGCAATTAAATCTTTTTTATTAAATATATTTTAATCAATTGAAGGTTTATAAAAAAGAACTCGTTTAATACGATGTCTAGCTTCACAATAATAAAATATACTTTTATATAAATTTCGTTAATTGTTTTTATCAAACAGAACTTGGGCTGTTACTTTTGTTACGTTTGTATCAACGGGTTTTAATTTTCAGAGTTTCGTACATTTACTCTTCGTTCAAAATGAGATACTGGAACGTAACACTTAAGGCTCGATTATACAGGGCTAGTTTACAAGCCGACGAGTGAGCGAGAAGTCGATTACACTGGGCTAGTAAAATCGCTACTCGCTACGCTGTCATCTATCCTCTCATAATGTGTATTCTTCGTTTCGAGTGTTTTCGCCTCTTTGGTAAGCCTATTAAGAATTTTAATTTAAATGTCAAAGTGGAATAGCAATGATATTATTAAATTTTTGGAAATATATGAAAAATATTCTTTGCTATGAAACATTAAAAATACCGAATATTTAAATATTAAAACGAAAAATGTGTCCCAAAATATGTACAAACATTTAGACATCTTGTTTCAAATTAAATTACAAGCTTAGTCTCTTCACTCACAATGTTTATTCTATGTTTTCATTGTTTGTACCTCTTGGTAGTCTTGTGAGCGAGTGAGCCAGTCGTCGATTGTACTGAGCGATTTTACAAGCCAGCGAGTAGATTGTAAAGTAGCCGGATCCCTTGAGTAGCGAGTTGGCTAGTTTACTCGCTGCTAGTAAACTTGCTACTCTCTGAATTGTAAACTCGCCCAGTGTAATCGAGCCTTTAATGTCATGATATTAAACATCTTGGTAATATTATTGATTGAATAGTCGATAATAACTTTGCTGGAATGAGTGTTGTAAAACTATTTTATTGCCTTTGTTTATTTATTTATTTATTTATTTATTTTTACACAGAACTGTTAAAATGAGAGTAATAGGAGTAGAGACTTTTTCTTATTTCTTAATGAATTATATTTAATTTAAACTTTTTAACGAAAAAGATTAAAATATTTTAAGCATATGAAAGTATAACTTATAACTTTACACACACACACACACACACACTCTCTCTCTCTCTCTCTCTCTCTCTCTCTCTCTCTCTCTCTCTCTCTCTCTCTCTCTCTCTCTCTCTCTCTCTCTCTCTCTCTCTCTCTCTCTCTCTCTCTCTCTCTCTCTCTCTCTCTCTCTCTCTCTTCTCTCTCTCTCTCATCTCTCTCTCTCTCTCTCTCTCTCTCACTCTCTCTCTCTCTCTCTCTCTCTCTCTCTCTCTCACTCTCTCTCTCTCTCTCTCTCTCTCTCTCTCTCTCTCTCTCTCTCTCTCTCTCTCTCTCTCTCTCTCTTATAAATTAACTCCATCCTCTTTTAAAGTTTTGTCATTAAAATTATTTGAAGTTCTATTTTCCTTTGAATATCTTCAGAATATTTCTAAGTTCCAAATCATCTCTACAGCCATGAAAGTCCTCTATCAATCACTCCCTTTTTTAATTTAACAACCTTTTACATAAAATCAATCCATTTTTATTCTTACTATCTCAAATATCATTACCTCACGTCCTTCTTTCAAAGACTATGTATGTATGGTATTCTCAAGTTGATGCACAGTGGTGTCGACTAGAGAAAATTTTTACTTTCTTGCAATCGTACGTGGGAAAAAATGAAAACTGGTCCCAGCCTCAAGAACCATGTGAAGAACTATTCTTCATTTGACTTTACTGTGATGAAATAATCATCTTTTATTGACCAGAAGTTACCTCTATCTAAACTTTTTCTTTTTTTTTCTTTTTTTTCTTTTAATATTTAATTTTCCATTTAATTAACTGCCGAAAGTACGTTGCATCGAAAGATGTGCTGCCTCATAAAAAAATAATGTTATAAAATTTCTATTAATTTACTTTTAATTAAAAAATACTGAAATATTATAACGAAAAAGCAAAAAAAAAAATTTTACCTTTCGTCAATAACATTCTTCACGCATAATTCTACAAACAAACTCTGCAACCTCAGGAAGAAGATCTCGAAACTTCAGATCCAACAGCCTACTCTTCTCCTCGCTTCTGCTCTTCTTATCTTTTCTCTTCTGACTTACTTATGATGTTCCTGACTTTTCTTCTTCCCATCTCTTCCAAGCACATCCACTCTCGACAACAGTCGAATCATATATATATATATATATATATATATATATATATATATATATATATATATATATATATATATATATATATATATATATATATTAATATATATATATATATATATATATATATATATGATAATATTTTTCCAATTTAATTTATTCCAAGTGGAAAAAAGAATTAACGAGCATCTTACTAATAACTTCAACCACTCTTTATTTTCTACAGTACCAGAACAAAAAATATATTTAAAACTTTCGTATACAGGATCACTTACATATCAACTTAAAAGAAATATTTTTACAATAATTGAAGCATTATTCCCGATATGCCTGTTCATTCTTAAATTTTTTAACTTTCTCTTAATTCATACTTTTTTCAGACGCAAAGGAATCTCATCCAATGCTTCTACAACTTGAAAGTAAGAATTGATAAGCATAGAGGAGTTTCCTTTAGAACAGGCCATCCTCTTTGCTTTCCTGTACACTCTGCCATAAAGGACCATGGAAATACCCACCCATTTCTTTTTCTAATTTCTCTATTCTTCAACATTAGCAACCTAACAATCTTGATCGTAATATTTTGAAGTTTTATATATAAAAACTCATTGCCCGTAAATAAATGATCAATCTTCTTCTATTTTCCTTTTCACTCAATAATTATGTCCTTTTTCCTAAAATAGTCCAGCAAATTTTTTTTTTTATTTGTTTTTCAATATCAATATTATTACATTTTTTATTATTTTTTTTTTACAAATATTATTATTATTTTAAATATCTTATATATAGTTAATGAATTTATATTTTGATTGTATTTTGAAATAGAAATTTGTAAAATTTTGTTTGTGCTGAGGGCGGACCGAGATACGGTGTGAAAAGTTCACAGTGAATTAAATTTGTTTGAAATAATTAGTATTGGCTTACTTTCAAATTTAGATTTAGGTTCAAAAGAGGATATTATATAATATATATATATATATATATATATATATATATATATATATATATATATATATATATATATATATATATATATATATATATATATATATATATATATATATAATATGATGGCACACAATTCGCATCCTCATTCGCATTCCGAGTAAAGCTATACAAATAGAAATATGACATCCGACCATCATATATATATATATATATATATATATAATATATATATATATATATATATATATATATATATATATATATATATATATATATATTATATATATATATATATATATATATATATATGTGTGTGTGTGTGTGTGTCAGTGTGTGTGTGTGTGTTTAAAGCTACTTGTGGATGAGTTTGTAAAGGGATGAAATGAGTTGGGTTTAAGAGTAAATGCGAGTAAGAGTAAAGTGTTGTGGATGAAAATGGTGGAGAAGTTGTGAGTGACATGGATGAGAAAGATGAAATTAAAATTACTGTGGGAAGGGAAAGACTGGAGTGGGTTAGTTTATTTAAGTATCTAAGGGTGATTTTTGGAGAGAGGAATGGTAGTGAGAACGATGAAATACGGCATAGAATAAGGGAAGAATTGGAATGAGTGGAAAAGATTGGTGAGGGGTGAACATGTTAATTGAATGGAATTGAACTGAACCCAAACGATTGATTTATATATATATATATATATATATAATATATTATATATATATATATATATATATATATATATATATATATATATATATATATATATATATATATATATATATATATATATATATATATATATATATATATATATATTATATATAATATATATATATATATATATATATATATATATATATATATATATAATATAT
>SEYY01021327.1:60000-63702 GCA_009176605.1 Armadillidium nasatum | reverse complement strand
TGAAGATTTTTTAAACGTAGATGTATGTGATGGATTCTTCCTCTGATTCTTTCCATAGATTTTAAAATCATATGGTAATTATTAAGATGATGTTGATAGAAGGATATTCTATCTTTGTTCGATTTTCAGTTCCCTTAGGAAACTTGAGGGCAATTTATCTACCACGATATGACTTAAAAGTTTACATCCAGCTGAACCCTCCTCCATAAAATCTAACTCAAATTCTTTAAGTTCATGTAAATGTGCTCGAACTTCAGATATGAAAGCTCTCACTGCCTCAAGATTTTTGTTGTCTATGACAGGAGCTGTGTCTATTTTATGAAATAGACAATCGATTATAAAAGGCACATCAAGATATAAATCTTTTAAAATTTGGAGAGCAACTTCATAGTTGTCATCCACATTAGGAAGATGTTCTACATCTTTTAATGCCATACTTGAAAGATGAGCCTTGAGATATTGAAGTTTGGCGGCGTCACTTAAGTCTCGCCGACTTCCGAAGACATTTTCAAAAGAAAGTAAAAACGATCGAAATTGGAAACGGTCAGATTCTCCTGAAAAAGTTTTACACTTTAAGGCAGGTATTTTGACCTCTTGCTTGACGGCTAGTCCTCTCAATATGGATTTTACCTCCGACTGGTTCTCTAAGTTCTCTTGTGAATTTGAGCCGGAGGCTGACGAATGGCGAGATGATTTTCCATTAGATGAATGAAACTTGCTCATAACTTTCTGTTGTTGTAGATGATAGTGAGACGCACTCACTATCTCCTCATTGAGCAAGATGTTGTCATATTTGATAAGACCAGAGGAACATATTAATGCCTCTATTTCTCCGTCATATTGACGCACCTCTAGAAGCCTTGACGACACTTCTTCCAACATAGACGATATGAGAGGTGAATTACTTCCGTCTGTTTGAATAATTTCCAATAGTTGTTTGAAAAGGATAGTAACTTTCCTTTTTGATACTCCTCTCATTATCTTGAGAGGGGATAACTTCTCCTTTACTTCTTCAATTTTTTTCTTCATTTCCTCAGGTTGGAGGGTCTGTTCTACTATCTCTGTGTCACTTGAGATAGAAGTTTCCATTTCTTGAAGAAGTGAGGATACAGAAGTAATGTCTTCTGTATTCATTTTCAATTATTGTGTGCTCAATAGAGCTTATTATAATTTCCCAATGCTAAATAGAGCTCGAAAGAGCTTTTTTTTTCAAATGCTCCAAAGAGCTTTTTTTGTCAATTTCTTCAAAAGACGAAACTATAAGGATTTTTCTTTTGAAAAGTAGGAGCCTTATTTGTGAATAGGTGTAACTGAATAGAAACACAAAAAAATCCGATAAAATCGGACTAGAATTGTCGAAATTGGAACAAAAACAAAAAATGCACACATACACCTTATATATATAGATATATATATTTTCAAATTTGCGAAAAATGAAAATTTTTGACTTGATGTATGTGTTCTTTCGTGTGTTTAGACGATATTCAAAGGCTATATTGCGAAAAAACTGATAACTTGACTGTTATATCAGTTCAAAGTTAGAACCTACTAGTTTAAATTTTAAATTTAGAAAATTCGGCAATATTAGCCGAAATCACTTAGATGTTTGGTATTTTACAAAACACCTTTAACTCGAAACAGATTTTCTTATTAAATTTGAAGTAAATTGCATGTATGGCACACACACAAATTTTTAAACAATATATATACAGAAATGAAAAATTACGAAAGCACAATTTTGACTAACTATGAAAAAAACCAATCAAACTGTGTTCCAATATTTACAATATTGTTAGAAAATGCACTGCATATATTTTGACGAACGAAAGATGGGAAAATTTTATCAAATTGAACCCAATCAAAATCAAAAGATTACTAGAAACAAGAAATGAACTCGTATTTGAAGATTTCTAAATTGAAGGCAAAAGCTCTTCTAATAAATTATCAAAATATATCAAATAAACTTTTATATCAACAGTTCTTAGTCGAAGGCAAAAGCACTTCTAATAAATTATCAAAATATATCAAAGTAAACTCGTAAGTTTGAATTTTAAGTTGAAGGCGAAAGCACTTCTACTAAATTATCAAAATATATCAAAGTAAACTCGTAAGTTTGAATTTTAAGTTGAAGGCGAAAGCACTTCTACTTTATTAAAACACATCAAAAAGAAACTCGTAAGTTTGAATTTTAAGTGGAAGGCGAAAGCACTTCTAATAAAATTAGGTTTTTAACAAAAAGCTGCCGATATTTAGTAGATCAAATCAAAGAAATTATAAATATTTCTCAATTATATTAAATTTAGGATTTGAAATGAAAAGTTAATAAAATCAAAGATGGTATATTTTGCAGAATTAACAGGAGATAAATTCGATATAATCCGAACCAAGAGTTAAAGTTGGTTTCTCCTGAATTTGCATAAGATTAACTTGTATTCAAAAGAGCATCTCTGTAAATGCGATATAAAAAAACAGATTTTAGTTTAAGAATGAGATTATGAACAACTTCTAAACGAAATAATAGAAGAATAACTTACACAAGTAGATCTTAATAATAGAAAAGATTCTTCTTTTCTTGAGAAATATTTATTTTCTCACACGGGAACCAGAGAAGTAATCTAGTTCTCTCGTCTAGAAGTTTTATTCACAACTCTTCACTGCAGTTATGTCACGAATAATCTATTGAAAGAATATAAAATCGACAGATTAAATAGTCAAATTTATTTTATATCAAACGATATGATTAAATTATTTTGAATGAAATGTTTAAGAACTTTTTTGACAATTAAAGTTTTCAACTTGAAATTTATTCGAGTATGTTATTTAAGATAATTTTTCTTAAAGACAACAAAATTTGAAATTTCCTTTGCGGATTCAAAATGAGAACAGGTCATTACGACTTTCAAATGAGAACTGAACTTTTTAAAGAATAGTACCTATCAATTTTACATTCAGTGCTGAAATTTTAGCTATATGATTTTAACATTTTTAGCCATATGAATTTATAATTTTTATAATATATATATATATATATATATATATATATATATATATATATAATATATATATATATATATATATATATATATATATATATATATATATATATATAAAAAATGAATAAAAATCAAAGAATCTTATAATTAATTCAATAAAAAAAAACAAAAAAAAATGAAAATATTTTAAAATAATAATAAAAAAAAATGAAATCTTTTTATTTTAAACCTTTGAAATATTACTTTCAAATTCTTAAAAAACAATTTTTACCTTCCAGCAAACTGAAGATAAAATTCGGATTAAGAATTATGTTAAAAATTATAATAATTCTTTTTGTATTTTGACTTCTCCTTTTTGTTTTTTTCCCTTCTTTAATCTAAAATTTGTATGGTATATTTTATTATTATTATTATTATTATTATTATTATTATTATTATTATTATTATTATTATTATTATTATTATTATTATTATTATTATCATTATTATTATTATTATTTTTTTATCATTTTAATACTGAATTGTTATTATATCTAAAAAAATAATTATAATAATAATATTGATAATAATAATAATAATATTATTATTATTATTATTATTATTATTATCATTATTATTATTATTATTATTATTATTATTATATTATTATTATTATTATTTTTTTTTTTTTACTGTGATTATAATGATTATTATTATTATATTATTATTA
>SEYY01021327.1:55000-57500 GCA_009176605.1 Armadillidium nasatum | reverse complement strand
ATATATATATATATATATATATATATATATATATATATATATATATATATATATATATATATATATATATATATATATATATATATATATATATATATATATATATATATATATATATATATATATATATATATATATATATATATATATATATATATATATATATATATATATATATATATATATATATATATATATATATATATATATATATATATATATATATATATATATATATATATATATATATATATGTGTGGAAAATTAAACCTACTATAAAGCTGAAACAACTGATTTTTGAGGGAATGATAACAAAAATATTTTCTCTGTCGACAGAAGAAATTCGAGAAAGATAAGAAATTAATTCCTTTAAGTTTACCTGGCATGTTTTTCAATATGAGAACAGTAATGAAAGGTAGAGCTGTAGATATGAAACTTGGAAAGTGTTGAAGCAATGAAGAGAATTTTATTAATAAAAGACAGAAAAAAAGTTGATATAAGAGAGAACCATTGGATTTAAAGGATGAACGATGACCGTCTACAACAGCTCCTATAGAATGACGCGAATAGAAAGGAATTGAGATAGAAGACCACAAAGAGAATGATAGATTTCAAGAAAAGAGAAGTTATAGAAGTCAAATATTTTGATTTACCCAGTGATATATATATATATATATATATATATATATATATATATATATATAATATATATATATATATATATATATATATATATATATATATATATATATATATATATATATATATATATATATATATATATATATATATATATATATATATATATATATATATATATATATATATATATATATATATATATATATATATATATATATATATATATATATATATATATATATATATATATATATATATATATATATATATAGTTGAGATAGCTTCTTCCTAGTGAACCTTAATCTAATTAATTAGAAAGGTTAAAGACAATACTAAGGGTTTCCTCAAACTCATTTAATACACTGTGAACGTTTTACACCGTATCTCGGTCCATCTTCAGCACAAACTAAATTTTACAAATTTCTATTTTAAAATACAATCAAAATATAAATTTTTAAACTATCTATATGATGTTTGAAGCAATAATAAAAGCAGCAAAATAATTAAAAAAATGAAGTAAAATATCAATATTGAAATAACATAAATAAAAATAAAAAGGGTGGATTATTTTGGGAAAAAGGACTTCATTATTGAGTGGAAAGCACAACAGAAGAAACTTGATCATTTAAGGATTGTCAATGAGTTTTTATACATAAAACTTCCAAATCATACGATCAAGAAGGAAGATGCGTGTTGAAGAATAGAAAAATTGACATCCACACTTTCGAAAATTCAACATCCGCCTCTGAATCCGCATCCGCATCAGCATCCATACTTGAAGAAAATTCTATATCCGCATCAGCATCCGCATCCGCAAATGAAAAAATATGACATCCGATCCATCACTAATATAAATATAATATATATATATATATATATATATATATATATATATATATATATATATATATATATATATATATATATATATATATATATATATATATATATATATATATATATATATATATATATATATATACTTAAATATAAGAATACACCTGCTGGCTTCATTGTGTACTTTAAGATCTTATAAAAGAAATTTTAAAGTACTTAAATCCTTTTTACATTTGAACGAATTTTTGGGTTCGTGTTTTAAAATTGAAGAATTTTTACAACCTTTTTATTTTTTAAAGCTTGCAACGTTTATAAATCCTTACATAGGTAAGAAAATTATTTTTAGCTTTTACTCTCATTGAAAGAATTGTCCTAACGAATCGTTGGGACAAGTGGTAAAAATGTCACAACAAATTTTTAAAAATTATTTTCTTATTAGAAAATAAATCTGTAAAGTGATTTTTTTATGTTTCACATGTCTTTTTTTTTCTATTGAAAACTTTACTAGGACATTTCTGCCACGATTCGTTAGGACAATTTTTTGCAGTGTATCATTGAAAGTATAAAACTAAAATTGAATTGAAGTTTTTCTAATATTTAAATCGTACATAACTTTTTTATTTTTTTATTTTAGCTTTAATATTTAAATTATTTTCCTTTTAATATTTAAACGTTTCAACTTTCTTGTAAGAAATAATATCTATACACTTTCCTTTGTAAATATGTTTTATTTTTTTTTGGGGTAGGGGAGGGGGAGAAATTTCTTTGGACCACTTCAAAAATTGTCCTAACGAATTCGTTGGGACGGGTGATAAAACTGTAACAGTAAAAATTTCAATAGAGAAAAGATATGCTAAGCATCTGAAAGTCGCTTCACCGATTTATTTCCTTTTAAGAAAAAAAAAAATGAAAAAATTTGTTGTGACATTTTTTTTGTCCCAACGATTCGTTAGTACAATTTTTGCATTGACCTTTTACGGGGTTAAAAGTCTCAAATTCCTCGTAACTTTTAACAGAAAAA
>SEYY01021327.1:37500-50000 GCA_009176605.1 Armadillidium nasatum | reverse complement strand
TATTATTATTATTATTATTATTATTATTATTATTATTATTATTATTATTATTATTATTATTATTATTATTATTATTATTATTATTATTATTCTTATTATTATTATTATTATTAGACGCATCTTTAATTTGTTAATAAATTCATTTTGGATGGTCCAAAATTTTTACATTTTTAATATTACGTATTTATAATAATGTTTTAAAATATTCTTTTAATATTATGAAAAAATAAAAACAGTTTTGATATTTATAAAATGAGTATTTTATTTGTAATCTTAAAAAAATACAATCTTTTATGTTGAAATACGTATTCTTATTTCTGTTATTTTGTTAAATTACAAAGGTTCAATTTTCATGGTATGTACTTTATGCTTTACTGTACTTCTGCTCCTCTGGATGAATCTTTTATAAACTAGTCTATTTTTGTGGTAATCAATATATATATATATATATATATAGTTATTTCTAGATGAATGTTTTATAAATTAGTCTATTTTTGTTGTAATCAACTCCTTTACCATTTTCTTCTGCATCAGCTCCGGCACGTTTTCTATCGGATTCAAGTTAGGAAAATTCTCAAGACCAGGTGAGAAAGGGACATGATTCCTTCTAATATGTTCACATTAAACAGTTTGATATTTTAAATATATTTTTCTAAAAGAAAAAGTTAATTCGGATTAAATGAGGTCATATAAAAAAGTTCGATTTGAAGATAACTGTTTTTTCTACTAAACAGGATTTTCTGCTAAATTGAATTTCGAAGAAGTTGGAGAAAAATTTTTCTATATTTGTTTCCTCAAAACAGAATACAAAAATAGCATTTTAACAAAAATAATTAAATCCTCTATTGAAGATATCTTAGAACATACAACCTCTTGGAATGATGCTTAGGGAGAAAACCTATGTAATTGTTCTGAGAAAAATTACGAGATGAAAATAATTCCAAGTTCTTCGATAAAATGCAATTCTTTGACTAAGTGCTTAAGAAGATTCTATAATTGTAAGGAAGATAGGGATAAAGTATGAAGTATATTGGATATGAAAGATGTGATTTTTAATTAAGTAAGGATAATCTATATATATATATATATATATATATATATATATATATATATATATATATTATATATATATATATATATATATATATATATATATATATATATATATATATATATATATATATATATATATATATATATATATATATATATATATATATATATATATATATATATATATATATATATATATATATATATATATATATATATATATATATATATATATATATATATATATTATATATATATATATATATATATATATATATATATATATATATGTCGCAATCAGATTTACTATTAAGAATTTATGCCTTCTTTGGTAAGCAGAAATCACTTAATAAGATATTGCAAAGTTAGCATCAATGAGTTGAAGTTGAAGGTAGAAATATTACACCGGAGTCGTTTCAAATGAAGTAAGAAGCAAATGACCGTGGAAAAGTTCAGAAAAAGTGGAAAAGTTCGGGAACATTAGAAGGTTTTGGGGTCAACCTGAAAACGAGAAGTGAACCAGAAAATACAATGTATTTCATACGAAGAAAAGAGTCTTTCGTATACAGAGGAGATTTTGCAAGATTATAGAATTAAATATAAACTGGAAAATATCTGAAAGCGAATGCAATTACTATTAATAGTAATAGTAATGCGAGTATAACAAAGGTTTATGAGTTTATGTCGAAAGAACAAAAATGGAAATATCTCATGCATTCTAGAGATCATATTCTTGTGTATTCTCTCTGTGCAATCAGAAAGAACATTATCGTTGAAGCAGTGATCAATTCAAGTAAAATTTGGATTAATACTGCAGCAGGTCATATAATCATCAAATTTTAGCGAAATACATAGAAAGAGTGGACAGATTAATTAAATCATAAAGTTCCGAATGAGTATCATGAAAAAGTCCAATATATTTATTCCATCTCTAAATTGATCCGTACTGAACTGAGCTAACTAATCAAGATTAGTAATATAGAATTAGAAAGATGTCTTACGAATTAAAGTAGTTCATCAGAACTTGACAAAGACCACCAGCAGTTGGAACTGAAATTCCTTAGTATGGTTCCCGTATTTCTCCTATATCCTAAAAGTAGGAAATATTTTCAATTTTCAGTAGATTCACGACAGTCATTCTAGTATAGAGTTAAAAAGGAACGTAGAATAATTTCGTTTTAGATTAGTAAGAGAGTAAGAGAGTAAGGGTGGAAAATTAAGAAGATTCCAAATCTATAACTTTTGAATAGAAACCATCCTGGATGAATTTTTTTGGGTAGAAGCAAAGAGAAGGAATACCTTAGAATTTGTTTTCAGAAACTTTAGAGCCGAAGTATGGCCAAATTCAACCAGTTTAGGCATAATCCGCTAAAGGTTGGTTCAAAAGTTAGAAATAAAAAAAATGACATCTAATGTTACAAAATTCAATGTAGAAAGATAAAAGTACACAAATCAACCTCATTAATTTGTAAAATCCAACATCCTATTTAAAAGAAATCACAAACTCTGAAGGGATAATGGGAAAACGAGTGAACGTTTCAGCAATATTTGGTTACCGCATTCAGGTTCTTTTATTTCAAGTGAGTAAATAAAGTTGTATATGTACAGTCGTGAACAAAAGTTCGTTTCTATTAAGCTGGAAATAAATATTTATATAAAATGGAGATCATTTCAGGTTCAGCCAATCACAGTTCAATTAAGCCCCTCTCAATGTTTTTATTTTCTTTTTATTCAAAATAGAGCTTTTATGAAATGATCTCTATTTTATATAAATATTTATTTCCAGCTTAATAGGAACGAACTTTTGTTCACGACTGTACCTGTAAAGTGGGGTACGTGTAATAGGTTTTGAAAATATCCATACCACCCTAATACTTTTTAAGACTAGAAGTGAGCTAGGTTTCAGGAATAACATATTTTACCAATATAAAGCACACTATAACAATAGTTTAAAGTCAGTTCAAAATGTACACTCATTCTTTATGAGGTAGAATTTTATATATAGTGTAAATTAAAAGCTTACACCCTGAACAAGGAAATCTGGAGTTAATATTTGGGAAGGGTTTCAGAGCTGAAATCGAATATTTTGAAAGTCCTTCCAGTGGGGTGGGACCAAAGCTCAGTTTTCAGGGCGCTATGGAGTAAAAAGTAATATTTTCAGAGCTAAATTTAAACGATATATATATATATATATATATATATATATATATATATATATATATATATATATATATATATATATATATATATATATATATTATATATATATATATATATATATGCTTTCCAGGGAAAAAATTCTTTTTTGTTTTATTTACTATCAATAAATTCTTATTTTTTAAAAAATATTTTCATTTCACGAGAATTTTAATTTCCGAGATTTTATTTTCAATTTATTTTTTTTTATTTTTCACTTTTTAAACAATATTCTTTTTTATCTACCCCTCTTTATCTGACTCTTCCCCTCTCCCAAGGCTCTATCACTCTCCCTCACTTCCCATTCTCTCTCTCTCTCTCTCTCTCTCTCTCTCTCTCTCTCTCTCTCTCTCTCTCTCTCTCATCTGAAATATATTTACAGGAGAGAATAATAGTTGCCAAAAATATTTATTTAAAAATTGCAAACGAAAGTTTGAAAGGAAATTGGAAGCCTTGGAAGGGCTGCCAACAATGAGGTATTCAAAAACTTAGTGACTAAAAATTATGATAAAAATAATAGGCCTATATATATATATATATATATATATATATATATATTATATATAATATATATATATATATATATATATATATATATATATATATATATATATATATATATATATATATATATATATATATATATATATATATATATATATATTATATATATATATATATATATATATATATATATATATATATATATATATATATATATATATATTATATATATATATATATATATATATATATATATATATATATATATATATTATATATATGAAGTTATGTGTCATCCTACGTATTTGGCTAACGGAAACAGGAAACTTAGAGAGTGATAAACGCATTTTATTGAAGTAGAATCACAAAACTCTAAATCGCCTTTTACCTTTTAAAATCTCGGAAATGACGAGAGAGAGAGAGCATTTGGATGACTCCTGTGTTTTTAAACCAATTTTTATCCTTTTTCTTTTTCTTTGTGGTTTGAAACGATTGAAAAGGAAATCCAGACGTGTTTGAGTTTCATTTTGATGACTTTAAAAAGAAAAAGGAAAAAAAATAAAAGAAACGAACTTGATTTTCGTAGTTTTTGAGACTTCGACAAATGACTTGAAAGAAAAAAAATTGGAACGTTGGAGCTATTCATTTAAATTGAATGAACTTTCACTCGAACAAGCTCTTAGATTACGGCTTCCTTCTATCTTCTCTCACCTAAACACAAACGTACATACGCACTTATTCAACCGTATATATATAATATATATATATATATATATATATATATATATATATATATATATATTATATATATATATATATATATATATATATATATATATATATATATATATATATATATATATATATATATATATATATATATATATATATATATATATATATATATATATATATATATATATATATATATATATATATATATATATATATATATATATATATATATATATATATATATATATATATATATAATATATATATATATATATATATATATATATATATATATATATAATATATATATATATATATATATATATATATATATATGTCAGAAACAGAAGAACCAGAGCTCTATAGAACATTTTATTACGTGATCAACGTTTCGAGAATGGAACTTCTCATTTTCAAGATCTAATTGAACACAGTGTTATATAATATGAAATTAATTTTTAAAATCAAACGGTATAAAGTAAATAAAAATAATGCACAATATAATTATGTGAAAAAAAAACGAGTAAAAAATAAGGGAACTAATGGTGGTGATAAATTGTTATTTAAAAGATTAAAAAGCAGTTAAATATTTTAAGGAGTCTGAAATTAAATTATTAATTAAAGTTCCTATTGGACTTCTGTCGGTATTTAAAGGTGGTTTGAGAGTGGTTACGTAAAATGATTCTAAAATACGTAAATCTAATGAGTGATTAGTTTGCTCTATAATTTTTAAGTTGGATGGATTTAACTAGTGTTGATGCTTTACGGTGTGTTCTCTGTTGTTGGAATTGGAAAGATTTGTTAAATTTTTTTCCAGTACGCAGTGATACTCCCCTATACTCTCTGGTGCGCACTTAGTTGAAGCATTAAATCAGCTCCATATTAAACCAATATAGACAGATTAATGGACTTCCTGCATTCGCTGGTGTTATATAAATACAACGGTGATGACTGATCAGCCATCTTCTTTGGTAGCACTGTGAGCCAACTAGACGTGGGCAACAGCGAGCATAAGGAAGTATCACCGCGTACTAAGAAAAATTTAACTATATATCACATCGAGAACACACCGTACATTAATAACACTATGTTCTATTAGATCTTGAAAATGAGAAGTTCCCTTTTTGAAACGTTGATTACTTAATAAATGTTCTATAGAGCTCTGGTTCTTCTATAAAGCCTTGGCATCAATGCAGTATGGCTGTAAAAGTGCCTTATCAAGAATTGTGCTTTTTGAGAACGATGAAGCAGTACGAAAGAATAAGCACAAAATTTTCTAACGCTGCCTTGAAAAAGTTTTCCCAACACTTGTGGTATTTGTCTGAGGAAGTAGTCATTCCATCTCTATTTGATGACGAAAATATAGTAACAAACTTAAGCATCGAAAGTTCAAAAGATTCCAATAAAAGATATGTGCCAACGGAAGAAGAACTGACAAACGCATTGAATGGTAAGTAAGTTTTAATATTTCCTTGTTTTTAATTTAAACTTTTTTCTTTATTTAGTTTGTTTATATTCATATATAAATGTTATTTATATATTCTTATTTTAGAAATGTTATTTATATATCTTTTCATTTTCCTAGAAAAAAAACTTGAATCCGTTCTTTTCAGTCAGGAGCAAAAATCTGTTTTCTTGCTTGAAAATAAGCGATAGTTTTCTTGATGAGAGTCCTTCGACGTGGGAAAACAATGCCTCCTTTGCAGAATCCAAAGCCACAGTACTTTCTCTAAAAGCGATTAATGATACAGCTGAAAGAGTAGTCAAGTTTATGCAAGACTTTCATGGGCAGAAAAGAAAGAGCAAAAGCAATTCATTCTACAATGTGATCAAGAACATAAGGAATTGTAACCAGGCTGTAAGAAAGAAACTTTAAAAAGAAAATATCCTCAATGAACTATCTTTCTATTTTAATTACAATAAATATTAGTATCAATAAAATTGTTTTGTATAAAATTAAGTTATTAGTCGTACATTAAAAATATCTAAAATAATAATATATTTATAAATATTTTGTATTTTAAAAATTAAGTTATTAGTCGCACATTAAAAATATCTAAAATAATAATATATTTAAAAATATTTTGTGGGCAAGTCGCCACGGGTTAACATTGTCTTTGGAGGAAACTATTTCACAAATAAGTAATTATTAATAGTATAAAAAAAAGTTAGAGGGTACGCCTCATCATTTTTTTTTACCATATAAGGAACACCCTAATATATATATATATATATATATATATATATATATATATATATATATATATATATATATATATATATATATATATATATATATATATATATATATATATATATATATATATATATATATATATATATATATATATATATATATATATATATATAATATATATATATATATATATATATATATATATAATATATATATATATATATATATATATATATATATATATATATATATATATATATATATATATATATATATATATATATATATATATATATATAATATATATATATATATATATATATATATATATATAAATATATATATATATATATATATATATATATATATATATATATATATATATATATATATATATATATATATATATATATATATATATATATATATATATATATATATATATATATATATATATATATATATATATATATATATATATATATATATATATATATATATATATATATATATATATATATATATATATATATATATATATATATATATATTATATAACTTTTTCAAGCTGTCGGAGTCAAGAAAGAAATTTAAAATTAAATGCTTTTATTTTTCTTTGAAAGTTTTGTGAGAAATTATTTTATCTTTTTTTTAAATGCCTTTGATATTTTTATAAGAGTGAAATCAAGAATCTTATCTTTCTGAATATATATATATATATATATATATATATATATATATATATATATATATATATATATATATATATATATATATATATATATATATATATATATATTATTGACATCATTCTCTCATTTTTTAATCCCCCTCTGAGCTCTACCTGTCAATACAGGTATGAGTGGTTTCTCTCTAATCTTTACCTTATACAGCATTTCGTAATCTTCATGAAGGGGTATGGCTTCCCTGCTCACTAGGTTACACTTCGCACACGGAAAATATATCTAGCTTAAGTTCTTTCATAAGCTTCATCTCTCTATGTACTATGCCCTTCTTTGCTCTTGTGTTTATGTTCATGATGCGTAGTTTTATTCCGAGATTCAATTAGTCTTATTAATAGCTGGATAACTAAATTTGTCGCATCTTTGAAAAAGGAACCAGTTATTACTTTCTTTAGCATTATTATCTCCTAATGAGTTATAAGTAACTCTCAACAGTGTCCAGGATGTAATTCGAATTGAACAAATTCGCTGCATTATTTTAAGTTTCCGAGACTCCTTGTGATGGTAGATTGAGTAATTTTTTTTAAAAAGTGTATAATGCAGTTGTTTGTTTCTCAACAGTGGAGACAATATGGTTAGGAGCATGGAAGAGGAGGAAAGGACAAATTTCTGAAATAAAGTTGGATCATAGTCAAAGGAAATCCTGTAAGTCAAACGAAAAGACTTTCTGATTTACAGATGAAATTAAAGAGCTATATATATATATATATATATATATATATATATATATATATATATATATATATATATATATATATATATATATATATATATATATATATATTGGTCAACACAACGGACTTCCCATCTTTTGGGCCCGGGTTCGATTCCTCGAAATTATAACATCACTAGCAGTTTAATATATATTATATATATATATATATATATATATATATATATATATATATATATATATATATATAATATATATATATATATATATATATATATATATATATATTTTTATTTTTTTTTTATTTATTTTTTTTTTTTTTTTTTTTTTTATTTTTTTATTATTTTTTATTATTTTATTAATATATATTATATATATATATATATATATATATATATATATATATATATATATATATATATATATATATATATATATATATATATATATATATATATATATATATATATATATATATATATATATATATATATATATATATATATATATATATATTATATATATATATATATATATATATATATATATATATATATATATAATATATATATATATATATATATATATATATATATATATATGGGTTGGACAAAAATATTTAAACCTGGTAAATGCAAATTTATTTCATAGTATGGTGTGGGTATACCTTTCACATATATAATCGCAAGAATTCTTCTAGAAATAGACAAATATAAGTCCTGGATGGTGTATAATGGGGTGAAATACCATTGCTCATGCAAAAGTAAACCAAATTCCAGTATATAGAGATGCTGATAGTGTATAGTGATGTCGAGCCCTATTCACCAATATTAACCACAGGGGCTCTTTTATAAACGTTTTCCAATTTTGGGGGCAAGATAAAGCATGAAGCTTCATCTGCATGTTCATAAAACCATGACTGGACAAAATGAGGTGGAGGAATGGGAGCCTTATTATTTTAAACAACTTCCTCTGTTCGAAAAACTTTCTCTCTTTGAAAAACTTTCTCTGCTCCATTAGATGAAACTGGTCACCCAAAAGGCCTACATAACCCCACAGTTACATCATCGCGCATGGTGATAATTGGACCTGCAGATTACCATGATATGGATGTCCAAGATTTGACGGAACCTCCTCGATGCTTCACCTGTGGCATAAAGTAGCCCTGATCATATTCAGGTCGGATGTTCGGAACAGTGTGAAATTCAATTCATCTGACGAAAGGACTGTCTTCCGCTATCGGGCAGTTCAATCCTTATGAGTGTTGCACCACTCTCTCCACTTTCTGACATCCTTGTCGCTACAAAAGGTTTGGTGATTGCAGCACGTTCATGAGTATTGAGCCTATTGAGTTCTCTCTTCACTGTTCTTCGCAGGATTTGCAAGACTGGTATTCATCTTAGGATTAACCTATGCAACTGTTGTTCTCTTATTTTTTGTCAAGAATCTTCGCAATGCTCGTCTGTCTCTGTCACTCAATTTTGAATTATGTCCACACTAGTATTTATCAAATGATATTTTCCGGAAGCATAATATATGCCCACATATATGGAAACCGCATCTGGGAACCAACAATTTTCTCTCTTCGGAACTCTACAAGCTTGGACATACATCACTTGTACCAGCAAGGAATGTTAATAACAGAGCAACTGACGTTTCCTTCAGACGTTATAGGCTTCCTTTCATATGTGACACACGAGAACCTTTGGCGAATCTTCAATTTCGAGGAATTCATGTCTGTCATGTTTATTCATTTTTTATTTCTATTGTTTCCATATATATATATATATATATATATATATATATATATATATATATATATATATATATATATATATATATATATGTATATATATATATATATATATATATATATATTATATATATATTATATATATATATATATATATATATATATAATATATATATTATATATATAATATATATATATATATATATATATATATATATATATATATATATATATATATATATAATATATATATATATATATATATATATATATATATATATATATATATATTATTATTTTATTATTATTATTATTATTATTATTATTATTATTATTATTATTAATTATTATTATTATTATTATTATTATTATTATTATTTTTATTTATGTTTTTTTTTCTGCGAAAAAACTTTGAAATTTTTTTCAAGTTTGTAGCTATGTGGAAAAGATAATAAATTTTGAAAACATTTCTATATTAATTTAACACAAAGAGACAAAAATGATATATAAAAAATTGAGAATTAAAATATAAAAAAAAAATTATTTTTCATAATTTGAAAATTTTAGTTCTTATAATTAAGAATTTTATTTTACCGGATATCCGGCAAGACAGCCGAATAGTCAAGATAAACCGGATATCTGACCCAACCTATATATATATATATATATATAATATATATATATATATATATATATATATATATATATATATATAATATATATATATATATATATATATATATATATATATATATATATATATATATATAAAACCTTACGAGGATTGATATATCAATAATTTAAATGTAGATAAAGCTGGTCGGATATGATCCCTTTATTGTAATTTGAATAAGTATCTCTCATTTATATCAATTACAATTTCATTTATAGATAACGATCATAAGTGTTCTTGTGTTATGATGCATATATATATATATATATATATATATATATATATATATATATATATATATATATATATATATATATATATATATATATATATAAAGTGAAATAATTGGCAAGAATATGTGTGCTAAGTTTTTACATTGACAATAATTGGTGTGAAATATCGCAAGAAAGATAATGTGGATTGTATGCTTTATGGATTTGGAGAAAGCATATGATTGGTAATCGAAGCAAGATGTTTGAGATATTGAGGAAGGGTAAGGAGTTTGAGGGAGATTACTGAAAGAGATCAAAGTGCTTTAAGAAATATGAAAAGCGATGGAGAAAGTGAAGAGTGAGCTTATGGTTTGGTTCACGTAAGAGTGGGGCTTAGACAGGAGTATATGATAACTCCTTGGTTGTTTAATCTGTTGATAGATGGTGTAATTAAGGGAATTGAAAAGAAGAGATAGGTTTGCAAATGATACGGTGTTGGGGAAAAGTTGAGAATGTTCGTTAGAGACAGACTAATTTGAGGGGAATGCGTTAAAAAGGGATTGAGTGTAAATCCAATATAAAAGAAAAGTATTAAGGATTGTGGACGGGGATGACATTGTGAGAGGGGAGAGATAGGACTGTAGATGTGATGGGAGAGAGATTTGAGGAGGAATATCTATACTGCAAAAATTGTCCTAACGAATCGTTGGGACAAATGGCAAAATGTCAGAGTAAAATTTCTGATACAGTAAAGACATGTTACGCATAAGAAAGTCGCTTCACATTATTTATTTTCTAAAAAGAAAATAAATGAAAAAATTTGTTGTGACATTTTTGCCACTTGTCCCAACGATTCGTTATTACAATTTTTGCAGTGTAGGAATGTTGGAGGGAAAAGGTAGGGCGGTAGGGCTAAAAAAAGGAAATAATGAATAGAGTGGTAGAACGTATGAAAGTGAAGGGGAATTAAGAAAACTATGGAAGAAGCCGAGAATACCGGAAGAAATAATGGTAAGAGTATATGCTTGTCATCAGTAATGTATGAGTGTGAAACATAGATGATGAATTCTCAGTCGAGGAAAAGATTGAATACGTTTAAGATAAAGTGATTGAGAAGGATATGTCGTTTGAAAAGGGTAGATAGGATTAGAAATGAAAGAATAAAGGAGGTATATGGAAAAAGGAGGAGAATAGTGAAAGAGCAGAAGAGGGTGTACTAAGGTGATTAAAAAATGTGTGTTGAACGAATGAGAACAGAATGAATGAATAATAATAATAATAATAATAATAATAATAATAATAATAATGATAATAATAATAATAATAATAACGTAAAGTTCATATTTATATATATATATATATATATATATATATATATATATAATATATATATATATATATATATATATATATATATATATATATATATATATATATATTTAAAATGTTAATTTTAATGGCGAGCTTTAATTCCATTAAATATATGGATTCATTAACTCTTTCTTAATGACTCAGTAAATAAAGATGTTGCAACGTCCCACATATCTTAAATTCCTCTTTCCTCTTCCTTTATCCTAATTTTCAATTCATAAAACTAATATATATATATATATATATATATATATATATATATATATATATATATATATATATTATATATATATATATATATATATATATATGCTTGTGTGTGTGTGTATAGACGTGAGCTTAAAGTAATTGAGATTTAATTCTTCAGAAAACACAGACTATGGAGAGAAT
>SEYY01021327.1:15000-20000 GCA_009176605.1 Armadillidium nasatum | reverse complement strand
TTTTTAAAAAATTATAATTTAAAATGTAAAAAAAGGTTTTAAAATACAAATTTAAAAAAAAAAAAAAAAAAAAAAAAATAGTCGATCAAACTTCTTAACATTTACCTCTTTATGAATTTAAATCGTTATTGGGGACAGTGTTTTTTCCTGTCGAATTCCTTAAATTCTTTTCTGGATTGTATTACTTTCAAAATATACTCATGTCTGTTTTCATATCCAATTCTTACTCGTGATGCTTGTGTAACTACATTTATTGCATGCTCTACACCTTAGCTGTGGAGTGGAAACAAAACAGTGTTAATTGGTTCATTTACAAATTGCTTTATTTCGTCAAATGTTAAATCCTTTAAAACAGGTGGCTGGGTGTGACTGTTTCGTTTTCCCAAGCAAAAGTTTTGAACACTCATTTGCAATAAAGTTTAGTGTTTTAGATAGTTCAAAAACTAATCATTGGAATTCCTTGCTCTAGCTTGAATAATTCGTTGAACAACTAAATGTATTACCAATTTCCTTGTATCCGCTAACATTGTAAGTAATACATTCTCAGGATAAGCAAAGAATATTTTTCAGCTGTTTCTAACACGTCCCAATCCGACAGCAGTCAGATTATATATATATATATATATATATATATATATATATATATATATATATATATGAAATATAAATAGAAATTATATATTAATTTTTTTCATCTATATAAATATATATTTTTTTTATATATTATATTTTATATATATATAAATATTTTTTTTTTTTTTTTAATAAAAGTTCACATCTCACGGCATTGCCCTATTCGAGGAGAGGAACTTTCTAGGTACTATATACCTAGGATCCCGAAGTGGGATCGAACCGGCGCCCTCAAGCACGTGAGTCAATCACCCTACCGTTTCGAGCCACGGTAGACGGTATATATATATATATATATATATATATATATATATATATATATATATATATATATATAATATATTATAATATATATATATATATATTATATATATATATATATATATATATATATATATATATATATATATATTATATATATATATATATATATATATATATATATATATATATATAATATATATATATATATATATAATATATATATATATATATATATATATAATATATATATATATAGATATATATATATATATATATATATATATATATATATATATATATATATATATATATATATATATATATATATATATATATATATATATATATATATATATATATATATATATATATATATATATATATATATATATATATATATATATATATATATATATATATATATATATATATATGAGAATGGAGTAAAACGAAAGATCAAGAAAAATAGGAAGTAGATGAAGACAAGAACAGAGGAAAATAGAAGAGAATATGTGAGAGCAAGAAATCATGCGGAAGATGTGAAAAGAGGAAATAAAGATTCCATATGGATTAGAATGAGAAGAAGATTAAAAGAAGATATGAAAGTCACAAGAAAACCTGTATATGGAATGGCCAAGACTATGAACGGAAGTAATGAACCCGAAACGGATGTGGTTTTGAATTAAGAATGATAACAGCTTCTGGAAGAGAGGAGACAGAGGTGGATGAAAGATGGGGAGAATATTTTGTTGAATGTGGAGGAGGAAGAGGAGAAGGAGAGGGAGATGGTTCAGGTACCCCCGAGAGAACGGTAAGGACTGGAAGAAATAAGGATGATTGAGATAGAGGAGGTGGGAGAGGCAATTGATAATGTTAAGAAACGGGAAGAATGCAGGATACAATGGACTGAATAACGAGTTTTCATAGACAGGGGAATCAATAGCTAAATGGTTAATACTGATATTCAACAAGCTATGTGAAGAAAGAAAAATTCCAACAGAATGGAGGAAATTAGTAATCTGCCCAATACATAAGTAAAATAGAATAGAATATGAAAATTATAGAATAATAGTGTTGTTAATACAAGCGAGTAAGGTTTACAAGAGGATCTTTGAGAGAAAATTGAGAATGAATTTTAAAATTTGGAAAATGGAAACACGGTTTTAAACCAAGAAAAAGTAAGACAGACTTTATATTCTATATGAAGATGCTAATAGAAAAAAATATAGAATGTTTGCAGAAAGAAACGCATCTATGGAGAACATTCAAGAGCTGGATGGTGATTATGTTAATTTTATATATATATATATATATATATATATATATATATATATATATATATATATATATATATATATATATATATATATATATATATATATCTATAATTGAGGAAGGTTAAAAGTTAATCTTTAATCTTTATTCATTTTTCAGTTACAAAATTTATACAAACAAAAATCGTATACTTTATATGTATTAAAAAAAACAAAAAAAAAAAACCTGAAATGGGCTTCAGGAGAGATGAATTCGTACTTTGAGCCCATTAAATTTTTACCCAATATTAATAAACAAATCTTAATAGAAAAAAGTTCTTAATTTACTCTACAAAGATTTAATTTAATTTAATTTCATTAAAAAGAAATTGAAAGATGCTTCTACAAGTTTAGAAAATAATAGAAATTGACTTTAGAAATTGTGAATTATTAATTAATAATTATTAATAATAATTAATTATATTCGTATTTCTCCAAATATTGACGAAGAATCAACAAAACTTTTTCCTGTTTATCTCTTCCATTATTAATTGCTGAAAATTGAGGACTTATCAGCAATAAGCACAGCCTTAATGGCACACCAGGGAGAAATGATATAATATATATATATATATTTATATATATATATATATATATATATATATATATATATATATATATATATATATATATATATATATATATATATATATATATATATATATTACACATTCCACCTTTCCCACTCTCGTGGTGGTGGTGCCCTATACAGTTTCCTCATACGCACACACACACACACACACACACTCACTCATACAACTTACCTCTCACCCCCTTTACCATCGTTCTTCATCTCACTCTGTTCTTCGCAACTCTTCTTCCCTCGTCTAAACTCAAACACCTTTCCCCTAAAATTTCCCTCATTTCATCCATCCATCTCCACTTTGCCTTTTCTCTCGCCCTCCACCCTCCACCCTCCACCTCCACCTCTTATCTAAGTACTCTACCCGTCATCCTGTCCTCAGTCATTCTACACACATGTTCAAACTACCTTAGTACACCCTCCTCTGCTCTATCTACCATACCTTTCCTCCATCCACACATTCTCCCTTATAATTTCGTCTCTAATACTACCTTACCTTTCTCAAACTACAAATCGCTTTCAGTCCCTCCATTCTCAAGCACGTTCAATCTTTTCTCGCCTGACTTTTCATCATCCATGTTTCACACCCATACATTGCAGATGGCAAGCACATACACTCAAATATTCTTACTTTTATATCCTTCGATATTCTCCCCTTCTTCCATATCTCCCTGAATCTCTCCAACACTTTCATCCCCTCCACCACTTTATTTTTTATTTCCTTTTCCATTTTCCCCCCTTTTATCTTCAACAAACGTTAACTAGATATTTGAATTCTTCCACCTTCCTTAAATCCTCACCTCTCCCACTCCTGTATCCTTCCATTCCTTCCCTTTCACCACCTCATCCCCACCTTCAATCTTCATTACTTTACTTTTTGCCGATTTAACTATCAATCCCTTGTTCGCATATTTACTCATAAATTCTCTTATCAACATTATTAACTTTTCCCCAGACTCTGCAACCTACATCGCATCATCTGCAAACATCAAGACATTTATCTCCCATTCACCTTCCACACTTTTTAGCCTAATACCTTTCCATTCCCTATCCATTTCCCTAACTGCGTCATCTATCAACAGATTAAACAGCCAAGGTGACATTACATACCCCTGTCTCAACCTCACTCCTACGTTAAACCAATCAGAAAGCTCCCTTTTCACTCTCACCCTCGCTCTACACTTTTCATAAAAGACTTCGATCTCTTTCAGTAATCTTCCTCCCACACTCCACCCCTTTCTCAATAATTCGAACAACTTCCTCCTATGTACCCTATCATATGCTTTCTCCAAATCAATAAAATATACATTCTCCACTTTATCTTCTTACGCAATCATAATAATAATAATAATAATAATAATAATAATAATAATAATAATAATAATAATAATAATAATAATAATAATAATAATAATAAAGTAAGACTGAAATTGAATGAGCATTTCATGTTTAGTTTTCATCACATAATTTCCCGCTCACCTTTTTATGATTAATTTTATTTCATAATAAAATTCCCAAGAAAAAATAATTTAATAAAAAGGGAAAGTGATTTATCGAAGGAGATAAATTCTTAAAAGAAAAATTAAAAGAAATAAAATAAAAAATATAATATATATATATATATATATATATATATATATATATATATATATATATATATATATATATATATATATATATATATATATATATATATATATATATATATATATATATATATATATATATATATATATATATATATATATATATATATATATATATATATATATATATATATATATATATATATATATATATATATATATATATATATATATATATATATATATATATATATATATATATATATATATATATATTTTACGGACGTATTTATGGAGAATAGAGGGAGATTGCAATTCGGGGAACTTACAATCGTCCTTAAGACTGATTCTTTACAGCTGCTTGTCCAGTTAGCTCCTAAGTATTTCCAAATCAATAAAATCCTTCCTTCTCGTTTTGGAATTCTTGATGTATTAATAGCTATTGTCTAGGGTTTATGATTTAAACTTTCCTTAAGTGGTTTGATAGTTGTATTTTCTTCGGAGTCTACAGTATGACTAATGTTAAACTTACTTTAATTTTAACATTATATAAAAAAAAAAAAATATAAAATACAAATTACAAAAATATAAATAATTCTCATATATAAAATCTATTCATATTTT
>SEYY01021326.1:0-16702 GCA_009176605.1 Armadillidium nasatum | reverse complement strand
AGAGAGAGAGGAGAGAGAGAGAGAGAGAGAGAGAGAGAGAGAGAAGAGAGAGAGAGAGAGAGAGAGAGAGAGAGAGAGAGAGAGAGAGAGAGAGAGAGAGAGAGAGAGAGAGAGAGAGAGAGAGAGAGAGAGAGAGAGAGAGAGAGAGAGAGAGAGAGAGAGAGAGAGAGAGAAGAGAGAGAGAGAGAGAGAGAGAGAGAGAGAGAGAGAGAGAGAGAGAGAGAGAGAGAAGAGAGAGAGAGAGAGAGAGAGAGAGAGAGAGAGAGAGAGAGAGAGAGAGAGAGAGAGAGAGAGAGAGAGAGAGAGAGAGAGAGAGAGAGAGAGAGAGAGAGAGAGAGAGAGAGAGAGAGAGATTGAGATTGAATAGTGGACTGCAGAGGAATGTTGCAGTCCAACTTAACACCTTTTATCACTTTTTATACTTTCATCCTCTACTATCTATTATTTTTATGAGACTTATGATCCTGTCTAATGAGTCACTAATTATTATTATTATTATTATTTTAGGGATGCTGTGTCAATTACCAAAAAAAAGGGTAAAACTATGCAAAATTTTGAATATTTAGACTTTATGGAAAGTATGAAAAATCGGGATTACACGATATATCTATGTATAATTTTTTGGCGAAATATGAACCTTCCTGAATATTTTTATTTAAAAAAATATACGGAAATATGAAAACTAAATATTTCAACCAACCAAAGTTCACAAATTTTCGGAGGGTGTATGGTTGGGAGAAATACACTTTTTATTTAGAACAATATTTTATATACCAAACAAATTTGCTGTATACTGGGATTTTTTTTTAAATTTCCCATGCACAGCACCAAAATGAGTGGGTATACAAAAATATTTTCTAAAAAAATGTACAACATGCCCAACTGTACATAACTGTTTATATATATATATATATATATATATATATATATATATATATATATATATATATATATATATATATATATATATATATATATATATATATATATATATATATTATATATATATATATATACAACCATTTTGTTTGTGTATGGAAAGAATTTCAAATGTTTTTTCCCATGCACAGTTACAAACTGGTTAAGAATACAAAAAATCTTTCTAAATAATAATAAAAAAATATGTATATAAGATATGTATCTCACTCTGCTTTATAACCTCTGCAAAAAGATTTATATACCCAGTCATTTTGGTACCGCACACAGGATATTTTTTTCAAATATACCATTTTCCCATGCACAGCAACAAAATAGTTGGGTATAAAAAATTTTTTTTATTGAGGTTGTACAGTTAGGCAAGTACATAGTTTTTATTCAGAATTTTTTCTGTATACCAAAGTATTTTAAAGCTATGCACAAGAAAATAAATAAAAAATTTTCATTCACAGCACCAATGTATATTTCATCCAATCATACAACCTCTGAAAATTTTGTGCCGATCAGTAAAAAATATATAAAAGTTACAGCAAATAGTTTTTAGTTAGTTTTACCCTGTGTGTTGGTTAGTTTTACTCCGTCCTTGAACAATGTTAATATTTTCTAAACAGTAAAGAAAATTTACATTGTTTTAAATGCAAACACTTACCTTTCACATTCTTCAAAATCTCTTAGGTTGTTATATACAATATATTTTTTGGGGAACACACCTTAGAAAATTTTCCTAATGTTTATATAAAAAAAAAAAAAAACACAAAAAGGGGGAAAATTTTTGGAGTTATTGTTGTCATTTATTAAACTAATTTTATAAAAACATAGAAATATAAAGATAATTCTACGAAAATAATCAAAAATCGAGAATATGTAGTTTCTTTCATTTTAAAAAAAATTGATTAAAATCTACTATTGAGGGTGGTTAGTTTTACCCTCTTTTACAGAATACCATATTTTTTTTTTTTTTTTTTTTTTTACTAACCCTTTGGCTTTAGTAATAACTCTTCTTAAGGAACGAAACACAGATGGCACATAGTCTGGATGCCAATCATTAGCATTTTTGTGACCTGCAAAGAGTACAAAAAAATAAAAAATACAAATAATTAAAAATAAATTTTTTTTTTAAGAAACATTAAAAAAAAGTAAATAATAGATGAATAAATAAATAAGTAATGTACCAAATCTGAATTTTTCCACTTCTGCTGGTGTGGTGTTTAGGATTTTTTATGTGAGTATGTTTATCAGTCTTTTCCAGTAAGGCAGGCAGACTTGAGGGTTACGGTAGGTAAAGAGGGTCTCTATTTTTTTTGTTTGAATCATATTTATTATTATTATTATTATTATATTCATATATATATATGAAAATTATTTAATTTTTTATCATTATATCTTTATATTTTTTTTGAATGAAAGGTATGAGTGGTGAGTGTCCAGGCGGCCTCAGTAAATCTATCTTTTCACCTCTTGTTTCTTCAGTATTAATTACCTTCTATTCTGTCTCTTTTTTTTAGTCGTCTGGCATTCTCCACTCTGTGTGGAAGGGAGTGATTGTGGTTTGGTTATGTAAATAGTTTTTTATGATTTTTTTCTTTTTTTAGGTTAATAATTGACATTTGTTTTTGTTCTAGTAGACTGAGGAAGTATTGAGGAGACATAGTAATTGCTGGCTAAACAGGTATTAATTTTCATTACATCAGTATTATCCTTGTTATTATTTGTTATATAATTATGATTATGGTTGTTATTATTATTATTATTATTATTATTATTATTATTACTATTATTATTATTATTATCATTGATGTTAAGAAAGAGGGTTTTTCTTTCTTTCCAGCTCAGCTGCACTGTGTTGGAAGGGAAAGAAAAATTGGACGGGATTCCATTCAGTTTTTTTTTTTTGTGACTGGATTTTTTTTGTGACTGGAGTTTTTTTTACTGGAATTGGATTTTTTTGCTTTTTGCTCCTGCTTGTAGCTTTATCCACTTTTTTTTGGACTGAAGTTTTTTTTTCGCTTGAAGCACTGCCTAGTTCTTTTTGCTTGAAGTATTGCCTTATTTTTTTGTTGAATCTATGCTTTGCTTTAAGCAGTATCCAATGCTTTTTATGTTTTTGCATGCCATTTTATCTGAGGAAAAGCAGAAGGATTGAGCCACAATTTTGATTTGTTATGGTCCAGTGAAAAAATTTTTATTTTACGCGTACAGTGAAAGAGGCCCGAGTTTAAAGGGGTAAAAATAGAGATATTGGGAGGGTAACATTACAGTAAGGTAATTGTGAAATAAAAACGTTGTTGTTTTTTTTGTTGTTGTTTATTATTTTCATTGTTTTTGAGATATTTTATATTATTATTATTTTTATACACAATAAATTATTGCATATGCTTTGTTATCTTATGTATTAATATTATTTTTATTTTTGTTAATTTATATTGCATCTATTATATTATCAGTCCGATTATTATTAAGTTTTATTTCAAAATTTATTATTTTTATAAAATAAAGTATTGTGATTTGTTTTTTTATTCCATCACTGTCCTTGTTCGAGAGCCCTAATTAGTAGTCTTGTAGTTATATTTTTTGTAACTGCCACACTGGAACCAGAATAAAAATTTCTTTCCAGCTTTAGATATATATATATATATATATATATATATATATATATATATATATATATATATATATATATATATATATATATATATATATATATATATATATATGAACTGACCGGGACCCTGGTCCCACCCCCAGCAAACCCTGGCTAAAAATCAGGGAAAACTGGGGTTTGCCTGCTGGGGTTAAAATGGCAAATTAAACTTAAGGGACAGTCCAATTCCAGAAAAAAAAAATTTTAATTTTCAGTCAATTCTCCTGAAATTTCAGTGTAAATTAATTTTTTTTCCCCCCTGTGAAAAAAAGGTAATTTCTAGCTTTTTTCTGAGTCTATAATTTAAGGTTTTTTTGTTGAAAATTTGACCATTTTTCAAGTGAATGGCAGGGCCAAACCACTTTGAAATAACCTGAAATTTCGACTATTTATTCAGAATTCTATGGGCTATGAAGGCTTCTAACAGACTTTAGATCCCAGTTATAGAAAAAATGTTATAAGCCAAAAACTGACCAACTATCAAAAAAAAAAAAATATTTTTTTTTAAATCCACCTTCGGACAAAAAAAAAAAAAAAAAACAACTAACATTTCTTATTTAGGTAGGTGTATAGAGGAGGGATGGGGCTACAAATTCCTCTCTATACTTTATTCGATGCGATTCATTGGTTTTGAGGTATAGCCTTCAAAAAGGTCCATTTTTGATAAAATTTCAAAAATTCCCAAAGTTTGAGAGGATATATCTCGCTTCAAACAAATAGCATTTAATTTTCAAACAAAATATAAGAAAATTAAGATTTTTTTCATTTTTTTTTTTTTTTTTTTTTCAAAATTTTCTTTTTCTTTTCTATTTCTTTAGACCGCTCCTTTTCTGCTAGTGAATGTTCATCTTTGTGTTTTGATTTTAGATGCCCCCATAAAGATTTGGTTGAAAATTTTTTACTTGGGGCACCCGGAGATCCTCTTCTAATTTCCTGACTGCAGATGTTACATTTAGCTATTTCGAACCTATCCTGAAACATTATAAAGTACTCCCATACTGCTGAAGCTGATCATTTAGCCATATTGATTGAAAGTATAAACAAAATAATAATTTTGAAATAATGTAGCTTAATGGTACAAATTTGATATATAGCAATAAAATAACAATATGTATAAATACAGGTTATATTGATAATTTCATATCTTACATTTTTTCATACTCTAATTTAGTGCCTTACCAAAGTAAACTTGTGAATAAGAAAAAATAAATAAATAAATAAAATTTTTTCGTAGTTTTTCAAACTTTTATTATACAAAATCTGTAATTTTCTAATATTTTTTCTGAGAAAATGAATATAATCATTAATTTAAGTGAATGTTGACTATTCCACTCCTTCCTTATAATTAAATAAATCTCAATTAAAACTATATCTAATTTTCTTAACTTAAAATTTCAGTGCTTTTGACCTTTTTACAAATTTTAATCAATCCTGGCCCTGGCAAAATTCCAGCCCCTATATATATATATATATATATATATATATATATATATATATATATATATATATATATATATATATATATATATATATATATATATATATATTAGGGATGGAGTGATACCAAGATTTTTCAACTACCAATACCTAAATATACACCAATACTGATACCAATTAAATTAAAAGAATACTGAGGTGGAAATTTTTTTATTTAGGGAAATATATTAAGAATAATTTTAATTTTCTTGTCTGCTTTATTTTTAAGGTCCCATTTTGTGAGTACAAGATCAAATTCCACTTTGGGAGCAAAAGACCCAAATCCCACATTGGGGAATCAAAGATCAAATCCCCACTTTGGGAGTCAAAAATTTGATTATGCTAATAAAATAGATTAAATAAGTAGATTGGACAGAATTTGGAATAATTTTACATAACTATTTGAGTGTAAATTAATTTATAACATGAATTTTTTATTGTTTATTTGGGGGAGGGGGGGGGGGAAAAAAGGAAAAATATTTAAACATATTGTCTGTTTATTAGGTCAGAGTTCAGGAAGTTAGTGCCCAGAATATTGGTAAAGTATTGCAGGTGGAGTGAAGCAAGTTCTGTTTCTCAAATCAACTAAAAGGGAGAAGGAAAGGTATTCCCACCAAGGGGAAGGAAGATTAACCTAAAAACAAATATCCAGTCTTGCGCTCATTGCAAAAAGATTGGACATTCCATGAGTCAGTGTAGAGCACAACCATTGTGCCGGAATTGTGGGAAAAGAGGCCATTTGTATAAAAATTGTTATTTAGCCCAAAACCGATACCTACATTATAAAGAACTTGGTCATTTGTTAGCAAACTGTCTCATCAAGAATAATGATCAACTGAAGTGTCCCTTTTGTGAGGGAGATCACTTGGGCAAGGACTGTCCTCAGAGGCAGGAAAACTGCTGAGCTTCAACAGGGAAGACCTCCAGTTGGAGAATATGGGAGAGTCAAAATTTAGAGGAGGATCCTGGAGTCTCAGGAAATCTCTAAACAGATACAAAATAATGCAAAACCTATTGAAAACCAGCTACCTGATGATGATCCTGATTTGTTCCAATTCGATCAACTACCAGTTTTTCAAATTAATAACATTCAAACTGATGATGAATGAGATAAAATAATTAAAATTATTGATTTTAAAATATGATTCACTCACTTTTTAGAAAGATAAAGAGAGGTATCATGCCAGATCGAATATAATTTCTATATTTAGAAATATCAATATATCAAAGCAAATTTTGAACATTTGTCTTATTTAGCTTTCATTTCATTTATGCCTATTAATATTATTATTAATAGTATTATTATTTACTTTTCTAGCGTACTTAGTTCGACCAATAATAACCTGAATGACTGAAGTTTGCTGTGTGATACAGGCCTAACTGAATGATGGAATGTTTCTGTGGCAAACAGGCCTGATTGATGGAATGTTTCCGTAGCAAACCAAACAGGCCTACTGCCATATAGTACACCATATATATATATATATATATATATATATATATATATATATATATATATATATATATATATATATATATATATATATATATATATATATATATATATATATATATATATAGGCTTAGGTTAAGAAGCTTTCTGACCTTATATATCAATATTTTTATATCAATATTTTGAAATTTCGGTTTTAATATCGCGGCAACGTTCTTGTATAGGTTAGGCCTCTATTTTACAGCAACTTCGGTAGTTCAGGTTATGATAACTCGAACTAAGTAGGCTAGAAAACTAAATAATAATAATTATAAAAATAATTAGAATAAAAGGCATACATGAAATGAAAACTAAATAATAATAATAACAAATATCAAAAAAATATGAATTGGCATATCGATGTTTCGATATATTGATATTTTTTCAAATATTGAAGGTCAGAAAAGCTTCTTAACCTTTACCATATATATATATATATATAAATATATATATATATATATATATATATATATATATATATATATATATATATATATATATATATATATATATTGGGGATGGAGTAAAGTATCGGTATCAGTAAAATTTTTAAACAAGAGTAAAGTATCTCTATCGGTAGTAGTATCGGCAAGTATCAGCATTATTTTAGGTATTGGTATCGGGGAATTTTTAAGTATCGGTAAAAATTTTAGAATCGCTCCATCCCTAATATATATATATATATATATATATATATATATATATATATATATATATATATATATATATATATATATAGGCTTAGGTGGAGATTGTTTCTGAGTTTCGATATTTTTATATTGATATTTTTTTATGTCGATATTTTATTTTAATCGATACTATATCCCTAAAAGAATTTTTGTTTGCGTTTTATTTACATTGTGGTCGGATATGGTTCTTGTGTAGGTTAGGCCTCTTTCATGGCAACTTCGGTAGTTCAGGTTATGATAAGTCGAATTAGGTTCTGCTAGAAAAGTAATAATAATTGTGTGTATGTCTAGTAATAGTACCTCTGGCAACTCTCTTGTTTACGATAGGCTTCTCCGATATTTCCGATTTTCGATATTTTTTAACAATCGAAACTCAGAAACAATCTCCACCTTTACCATATATATATATTTATATAAAATGGAGACGTCTGAGAATAATGTTGTTGCTAAAAGTATTTATAGGATAGATGATTTCATTTTTGCAGTATAAATAGTATTTTTTTTATTAATTTTTTAGGGATTTCTTTTTATTATATATTTATATTACTCTTCTGTGAAAGAAAAATATGTGTAGAATACATTTAAACATATTTTTACTTCATATTTTCAATGTAGTAAAAAATAGAGAGGTTCATGCCATATCAAATTATTACCATATATATATATATATATATATATACGGTAATAATTTGATATAGCACGAACCTCTCCTATTTTCACTATATTGAAAATATGAACTCAAAATATGTTTACATGCATTCTACACATACTTTTCTTTCTCGGTCGAGTAATAAAAATAAATTATAAAAAGAGAAACTATTTAAAAAATAGAAAAAACTAATATTTTTACTACGAATGGTGAAGCAACTGTTCTTCGACTGGCCTTCGTTTGTACAAAAATAGCAAAATCAATTGTTTAACAGGTTGCCATATTTGTCCTTCGAATGTTCCGTTATTTTTTCTGCAATGTACTGTAATACAGTCTTCGATACTTGGAAATATTGATATTTCAAAACATCGATATATCATGTAAATTTATTAAAATTTGTATTATTATTTAGCTTTCATTTCATTTATGCCAATTATTATTATTATTATTATTATTTTTATTATTATTATTAATTATTATTATTATTATTATTATTATTATTATTATTATTATTATTATTATTATTATTATTAATTATTATTATTATTATTATTATTATTATTATTATTATTATTATTATTATAATTATTATTATTCTTATTTACTTTTCTAGCGTACTTAATTCGACTTATCATAACCTGAACGACTGAAGATTGCCGTGTGATACAGGCCTAACTGATTGATGGAAGGTTGCCGTGGCATTCAAGCCTACTGCTTTATAATATAATATATATATATATATATATATATATATATATATATATATATATATATATATATATATATATATATATATATATATATATTTGGTGTTATATGGCAGTAGGCCTAATCTACGGCAACGTTCCATCAATCAGTTAGGCCTGTATCACACGGCAAACTTCGGTCATTCAGGTTATGATAAGTCGAACTAAGTACGCTAGAAAACTAATTAATAATAATAATAATAATAATAATAATAATAATAATAATATAATTAATATAATAATAATTAATAATAATAATGTTAATAATAATAATAATAATAATAACAATAATAATAATAATAATAATAATAGGTATAAATGAAATGAAAGATAAATAATAATAATAAAAATGTTAAAAGTTTGCATTGATATATTGATGTTTCAATATATCGATATTATATTCGATCGGGCATGATACCTCCAAAGTTTACCCTCTCTCTCTCTAAAAAGAGAGAGAAAAAATGTAATTAAACGGTGAACTAAAATAAAAGAGAAAATGTTACTAAAAGGAACTAAAGTAAAAAGAGAATATATATATATATATATATATATATATATATATATATATATATATATATATATATATATATATATATATATATATATATATATATATATAATTCATGGTTTAATTCCATTTTCTCTTTTACTTTAGTTCGTCGTTCAATTCCATTTTCTCTTTTCCTATAGTTCGTCGTTGAATTCCGTTTTCCCTTTTAAATATAGAAACGGAGGTGCTAAAAGTTTATTTGAAACAAAATAACAAGACAGTTTACAAGACAGTTCATTGCGTTATTGCTGATAAATAGTATTTTTGTTTTAATAATTTTTGGGGGGGTTTTCTTTTTATTATGTATTAATATTACTCGACCGAGAAAGAAAAGTATCTGTAGAATGCATGAAAACATATTTTGAGTTCATATTTTCAATTTAGTGAAAATAGGAGAGGTTCGTGCTATATCAAATTATTACCATATATACCTCACTTTTTTATAATTTTTTCCTCCGAAATAGCTATAAATTTTTCTTTAGAATGTCCATACCTACGCTCATATTGCAAACTCATAGTGTCCCTATGAGTAGTTTCAGTCAAACTCGAAATGCATAGATACATTGGTAGTTTCTCTAACTTGGTCTCATAAAAAAATTCACTACTGTAAACGCTACAATTACCAAATGACTCCTCAATTAAAACATTGTAATTTTATGAATATATATAAATATTCCATCACTAAGTTATGTACACATTAATATGTAAATACTATTTAAACAAAGAAACTACCAAGATATCACATTTAAAAAAAAAAAAGCATGTGTTATTTTATTTTTTTTTTCCACCCTGGGTTGGTTTAGTTATTAAAGTTAGCCTGCATGCTGTAGATAAATATGATTGGGAATTATGATACTATTGACAAACTATTGGGTGGTTGTTTGAGTATGTTTAGTTTATAAAAGCATAAGTTGGAGGATTTATTTTGCATGTTGCAGGATTGACTGGGTTAGTCTTAAAAGGCCTTTTGTGGTTTCTCATTATTTTTGTTCTCAGCCACAAAACTCAATGAATGCTCCATTTATCAACGATAGTGAAAGACTATATAGTAACATACCTGTAACAAAATGAACATTGCATATAACTGTTTCATTGTTTGGAGTCCAATTTTTATCCTTGGTAGTATCGTTTTTCAAACAAGCTTCGACCCATCTTTTTTTTAACGGCTTTTCATCAGGAAATTTATAAAAAATTACCCCCGAATCTGGTCCTATATTTTGGTTCTTACAACCATTTATACAACAACTTTTAACTTTATACATGCTTGAACAAATTACATAAAAAAGAAATTGTTAATAGAGTCGCAGGTTTTTCATTTTTTAAATTCCATTCATCAGAAACACTAATCCGACTTTGGTAAAACGGGAAAATATCGAAGAAATTACTATCAAACTAAAGTGACGCCATTTGGTGACGCAACTAAATACAGCAAGTGACGTCATAAAAAAATTAAAATAAAACTCATTTAATAAAGAAAAACTTATTAAAAATTTTATATCAAGTGAAAGAGAAAAAAAAGCGTAAGCTTCATTTCATAAAAAATTACTTTACATGTGTCCAATTAAAAAATCCGATATACTGTCAAGGTGACGTCATATCAGATTTCCAAACCAGGGTTGGGAATTTTTTTTATTTTTTTTTTTTATATCAGAATCAGGATTTAAAAAATCAAGATTTTTTAATCTTTCTTTTTTTTATTGATTTTCTAGTTACAAGTTTTTTTTATTAGTAGGCTTATTCGCTTAAGTAGTAATTAATAAGTAAATATAGTAAATAATTAAGTAAATATAAGGCTTAGGTGTAGATTGTTTCTGACTATCGATATTTTTTATATCAATATTTTTTATGTCAATATTTTATTTTAATCGATACTTTTATACCTATAATTCTTGTGTACAGCTTGGCCTCTTTTACGGCAAATTCTTGTGTAGGTTAGGCCTCTTTTTACGGCAACTTCGGTAGTTCAGGTTATGATAAGTCGAATTAGGTTCTGCTAGAAAAGTAGGTAATAATAATTGTGTCTATGTCTAGTGTAATAGGCCCGTACACCTCTAATTCCCGGCAACATTCTTGTTTACGTTAGGCCTCTCCGATATTTTCAATTATCGATATTTTCGGACAATCGAAAGTCAGAAACAATCTACACCTTTACCTAAATATAATTAGTTAATTAGGTTAAGTAAGTTATTCAAATTATAATTTTTAATAAAAAAATTTAAGCTATTTTAAATTCTTTTTTAATATATAAATGACAAAAATTAACAGAGAACCAATTCACTGTATTTAAATTTTTTTTAAAAAATATTTTATGTTCTGTGATGTTATTTTATTTTCACTTTCATATTATTAAGATAAATATAAAATAAAAAATTTAAAAAAATATATCAATTTTTGACGTTGGGACTCTCAGCACTTAAATTTTGAAGAAAAAAATAAAACATTAATTTCTATAACTAGAAAATAAGACAATAGAGACAGTTATAGTTTTGAATAGAATATTAAGTTATGTGAATTGGTCCAATTAATCAACTATTAGAAGGAAAAAAAAACATCGAAAAAAGATTCTGTGGTAGATTTTAAATCTAAGGCTTTTCATTCTCTTTGGTTCCCTTATTTTATTCACCTCTATAATACTACATAATTCTATGGAACAAGTTAAATATCTACAAAAAAACAAAAGGTTTTGAGTATGTTTATATTAATAGAAATCTACTAGAAAGCTTATATTTATTTTCATTTTTTTGATTAAGTGAAATTTGTGATTAATAAGGGTTCTTCCTTCACAGACTTGCTTGTACAGCTTGTTAAATAAATAAATAAATAAATAAATAAAAATAATTAAATTATTAAAAAAAAAAACATTTCTTTTGAAATTTTAAAATTGATAAATTTTATTCAAATCACCCGCCTTTTACAGTAAATATTTGTAGTCAGAATTCAGAAGTAAAAGTGTTGCAGGTTTCAATAATTTAGCAAAAAATAATGTTGGACGTTCATTAACTTTTCCCCTTAGACCAATAAAATGGTTAAATTTATATTAATTTTATTTTCCTTTCTTTTTATTGTAGCCGCAGAGCTTCCCGCACTCAACTATATTTTTATACTGTGTTTTTTTACTCTTCTTTTTTATATTCGCTGACTAGGCTATTAGATACCGCCTTTTTCTACCGACTTCTTTTGTGTGATCAGCGTGTATATTTCATATTTTCGTTACAATTGTAATCAACTTCGTCTGTTGCAACATCAACTAGTGTTTATCAAACATTACAGTGTATCATACAATTACCACTAATATTGCACCTCAAGCAATATTTTGTTTACCAACACAGTGTCTTCAAGGTATCCTTACCACCTCAGAAGGTGCTGCTTGAATATATGCACTGCAGGACAAATACCAGTCATCAGTGAAGTCTGCTTCCTTCTCTGGGTATTACCAGGCTGACACTAGATAGGGTTTGTTTCTTGCTTTTTTTTTTGTGTCATTGTCATGTTTCTGTTCTTGTTGAAGATCCAGAGTCATTTATTTTTTGTATAAAAATTAAGAAAACCATCCAGACTTCATTATTTCTCCTATGCCTACCATCTAAGCAACTTCAACCATAAACCATCAACCATAAAGTGGTCACTCAAGTAGTGGTGATTCTGGATTGGAAGAAGCAGGAACACAGTGGCTTCAACATTGGAACCCTGTCTAGTGGGAATTTTTCATATATATTTATTTAATTTTTTTTTATTTTAAAATTTATTTTTTATAAATATTATACATATTTGCAAATTAAAAAAAAATTTTTTTTATTAATTTATTTTATTTTATATTTATATATATATAATATATATATATATATATATATATTATATATATATATATATATATATATATATATATATATATATATATATATATATATATATATATATATATATATATATATATATATATATATATATATCGTTACTCATATACATATTTTTTTTTTTTTTTTTTTTTTTTATTTTACGCACAATTGTTTATTATTTTTATTTTTTTTTTACTTATATCATGTCTATTAATGATAACCCAGCTCCTATTACATCCCAGCCTGCACCTTTCTTTCCTCGTTACATCCCTGGTGATGTAGAGTTATGGCTTCTCCAACTGGAGACCATTTTTCCTTCTTCTTATACATCTGACACCAAGTTTCGGGCTCTTGTACCCCTTCTGCCTCCAGAGGTTCTTCGTGTAGTCAAGGATGTTCTCCCTACCGTCCGAGTGTCTCCTGATCCTTTCTCAGCATTAAAGACAGAGCTGCTGAATAGGGTCGCAACTTCGAGGGAAGAGAGAATTGCTCAGCTCTTGAGTTGTGAAGCCCTTGGAGCCCGCACTCCAAACCAGCTGATGACTCATTTGTTGAACCAATTAGGGTCACCGCCGTCCGAATCTGAGACCCTTCTCATCAGAGAGCTCTTCCTCAAGAAGTTGCCGGCAGATGCCCAGGGGATACTGGCGGTTACTTCTCCTTCTACACCCCTTCAGGAGGTTGCTTCCATCGCAGATAGGATCTTCCGCACCTTCCATCCTTCCCAGGTTCCTATTTGCTGCTGCGACTTCTTCTGCACCTTCTGCTGTCTCTTTACCTCTTGCACCTACTTTCATACCTTCTACTATCGCTTCTTCTTCTACATTTCCTTCTTCAGCTCTGACACATGACCTACACACTGGCGTGGCTTGTTTGGAGTCTAAAGTGGATTCCCTGCAGGCTTCTATAAACTCTCTGATTATTTCCATCACTTCTTCTAACCGCTCTCGCTCTTCTACCCCTTCTGCTCGTTCAGGTGCTCCCTCACGGTCGTGCCTCCTCTCCTTCTCGCAGAAGGGACTCTCCTTTGTGCTATTATCATAGCACATTTGGGGATCGCGCTCTTAAGTGCAATAAGCCTTGCACTTACCAGGGAAACCTTCCGGCCAGTCAGTGATAGCTGTAGCTGACACTGGCCCTGCTTCCCACCCTTCACAGCAACGCCTTCTTCGGATTTTTGACCCTTTATCAGGTCTTAATTATCTTGTCGATACAGGAGCCGAACTTTCCCTCCTGCCGAAGGCTTACACTTCTACTTCTTCTTCCACCTCTTTCATTGGTCCTTCTTTGTTTGCAGCCAATGGCTCTGCCTATTGCGACGCATGGTGAAAAAAGTTTAACCTTGGATTTAGGTCTCCGACGGTGTTTCCGTTGGATTTTCACAATTGCTGAGGTCTCCCAACCCATTCTAGGGGCAGATTTCCTGTCCCACTTCGGGTTAGTTGTGGATCTGCGCCACAGGCGCTTGATTGACAACTGCACTTCCCTTTCTGCTCAGGGATGTTTATTTTCGACTCAGCACTTCAGCATTTCTTCGGTGTACCTTCTTCACCTTCTACCTCTTCTGAGTTTTCTATCATGCACAATGTGGAGCACCACATTGAGACCACAGGCTCCCCTGTTTTCGCTCGTCCTCGCAGACTGGCTCCTGAGAGGCTTAAGGTTGCTCGTGCTGAGTTTGAGCACATGCTTGAACTCGGCATTATTCGCCCTTCGAAATCAGCATGGTCCTCTCCTCTTCATTTGGTTCCCAAGGCTACTCCGGGTGACTGGAGGCCTTGTGGAGACTATCGTGCCCTGAATGCTGCGACTGTGCCTGACAGATACTCTCTGCCACACATTCAGGACTTCACCTCCCATCTGCACGGCTGTAACATATTCTCCAAAGTGGATTTGGTTCGCGCTTACCATCAGATCCCTGTGGCCCAGAAGGATGCTCCTAAAACATCAACTCCTTTCGGGTTGTTTGAGTATACCCACATGCCCTACGGCCTCAGGAACGCGGCACAGACCTTCCAGCGCTTTATGGACTCTGTGCTCCGCGGTCTTCCTTTCTGCTGGGCATATCTCGACGACCTCCTCATTGCCAGCTCCTCTCCTGAGCTCCACAAGTCTCACCTGCAGGCTGTTTTTACCAGGCTGCAGGAATTTGGCATCTGGGTGAACCCTGACAAGTGTGTCTTAGGTGTTCCATCACTCACCTTCTTGGGGCACACTATTTCACCTTCAGGAGTTCTTCCTCTTCAGGATAAAGTTTCTGCCATTCGCCAGTTCCCTCTTCCTGAAACACAGCGTCAACTTCGACAATTTCTTGGCATGATAACCTTTTATCATCGTTTCATTCCTTCGGCTGCAGCTCTCCTGACACCTCTTACTTCTCTGCTGAAGGGGAAAAAGAGGGGTCAATCTACCAAGGTCACTTGGTTGGATGCTGCTCGGCAGGCTTTCTCTGACGCAAAGTCTGCTCTCGCTGAAGCTACTCTTCTCGTCTTTCCACAGGAGTCTGCTCCCACTCGCCTTCAGGTAGATGCTTCCGATTTTGCCGTCGGGGGTGTCCTGCAGCAATACCAGAATGAGATGTGGGTGCCTCTTGCTTTCTTTTCTAAAAAACTTCAACCTGCTGAGACACGGTACAGTGCCTTCAGTAGGGAACTTTTGGCCATGTATTTGGCTACCAAAGCACTTCCGCTATTTTCTCGAGGGACGTTCCTTTCACATTCTGACTGATCATAAGCCTCTCATTTTCGCTATGCAGTCTCGTAATGAACGTCATTCTCCTCGAGAAGCGCGCCACCTGGAATATGTCTCTCAGTTCACCACTGACATCCGGCATATTCACGGCATCGACAACCACACTGCTGATGCTCTCTCTCGGATAGAGATTAACGCAAGTTCTTCTCTATCCCCGGTAGATTTCGAGGGCATGGCAGCTGCACAGGAGTCAGAGGACATTCCTCTTCCTGATTTTACTTCTCTTTCTCTTCAATCTCTTCACCTGCCTGGTATTGCTCGACCACTCGTCTGTGATACTTCTACAGGTTCTCCTCGACCATTGGTCCCTTCCTCCTTCAGGAAACAGGTCTTCCACTCATTGCATGACCTCGCCCATCCAGGGATTTCGGCCACACAGAAGCTGGTTGCTTCACGTTTTGTATGGCCGAACATGCAGAGTGATCTCAAGACTTGGGCACGCGCTTGCCTCTCCTGCCAGAGGACCAAGGTCCATCGTCACACCAAGGCTCCCCTTGGTGAGTTTCTGCCTCCAGGTGAGCGCTTTCAACATATTGATGTTGATCTCGTCGGTCCTATTCCTCCCTCAGATGGTTGCTCTTACCTTCTCACCTGCGTCGACCGTTTCACTCGCTGGCCGGAGGCTATTCCTATTCCCAACATAACTGCAGAAACAGTTGCTAAGGCCTTCTTAGCTCACTGGGTCTCTCGTTATGGTGTGCCGGAGACAATCACAACTGACCAGGGTCGTCAGTTCGAGTCATTTCTTTGGCGTGATTTTATGTCTCTTCTCGGCACTTCCTCGCATTCGTACTTCTGCTTACCACCCTGCTGCTAATGGTATGGTGGAGCGCTTTCATCGTCAGCTCAAGGCTTCTCTGGCTGTTCATCCTCGCTCAGAACATTGGACTGAGGCACTGCCTTTCGTACTCCTCGGGATTCGCTCTGCGATGAAAG
>SEYY01021325.1:0-15095 GCA_009176605.1 Armadillidium nasatum | reverse complement strand
TGCCGATACCGATACCGATACATCACTCCATCCCTAGTTAAAACACTTTCACTTTACACAAACAAATGATAGGAAAAAAAAGAAATAAGTAAATAAACAAATAAGTAGCTAAAGATAAAATCCCATTACTATTATTATTATTATTATTACTATTATTATTATTATCGATATTATTATTATTATATTTATTCATTATTATTATTAGAAGATGATTTCTATCAACTTCAACCAAACTAATTGTGCGTGCCTAAAATTTAATATTAGTTTTCATATATTTCTTGATTTAGATAAATTCTGAGGAAGAAAAAAAGTTATTTACGATTGAAGGGAAAAAGGACGGGAGCGGTGGAGAGATTTATTCCAAAATAAATCTGGATTATGAAAATCCTGATCACAGGAAAGGATTCACTTTTCAAGTTGAAGTCACAGATGCGGTAACTAAATCATTTTCATTATCATTTTATATATATATATATATATATATATATATATATATATATATATATATATATATATATAATATATATATATATATATAATATATATATATATATATATATATATATATATATATATATATATATATATATATTACTCACAACCTTTCCCACTAGGGCTGTTTACTACCACAAGCCACAAATGTTACCAGCATTCATCCCCTCACCAAACTTTCCCATTCATTCCTGCCCCTTGTCAACTGCATACTCTCCTCCCATCCCAGCTTCCTAGCCCTCAATAACTCCTTGACCCCACTTACCCAAAATCCCCTAGGTCTTCCCCTTCCTCTTACACCTGCAACTTCAGATATATACACCTTTTTAGCCAATCTCTCATCATTTATCCTACAAACATGCCCAAATCACCTCAATATGTTCTGTTCAGCTCTCTCAACCTTACCCCTTCCCCAAACACATTGCTCCTTTATTCTCCCATTCCTGACTCACTTCTACTTACACCACATACCGCTCTCAGACCTTTCATTTCGAAAACCTCAACTTTTTCCTTTTTCTTGCATTCAACCACCACATCTCACTCCCTACATAACAACCGGAACACAGCATCCCTCAAACATTTTCTTCTTTACTTTTCTTGCCAACCTTCCTCTTTTCCAAGCCTCCCAACACCTTCTCCCCTTCTCTTATTCTATACCACTTCACCCTACTAACATCCCCCTCTCAAAAATCACACCCAGATATTTAAATGAATTAACCCACCTCTTTCATTTTCTCCCTCCCCACCTACAACTCTCTCTTCACTCTTCCCATTTTTCATCCATAACACTTTACTCTTTCCTGCGTTCACTCGTAAGCCTAACTCACAACATTTTACAAACTCATCCACCAAAACCTTTAAACCTCCTTGTGACTCACACAAAAGCACAACGTCATCCGCATATAATAATACACTCGCATTCCGCATATCTTGTTGATCCCTCATTCTCACCCCTTTACCTTCTCTTTCCATCAACTTCACCACTTTATCTATAAATAAATTAAATAAACCCGGAGACATAACATAACGTTGTTTCAATCCATTGTTCACCTCAAAAAATGCAGTTTCCATTCTATTTATTCTAACACACTATTCCTATCAAAAATCTCCTCAATTTCATACTCCCTCAAAAGCTCCCACAGTTTACTCCTATCCAACTTATCATAAGCTTTATCTAAGTACATAAAATACTGTTTAATTATCGGATTAACCGATTAATCGGTTAAAAATACCTCATAAAAGAGCTTGGAGGATTTGGGAGGACCACGTCCCCCAATATCCAACTTATCATAAGCTTTCTCTAAGTACATAAAATGCATATACACCTCCTTCTCCTTTTTATTCTTCATTCTTTCTTAAAATAAAAACCTGGTCCATCCACCCTCTTCCTTCCCTAAAATTGATATCTCTATAACTCCCACACTCAAATTTATCATCCTTTTCCTTAAATAAATGGACTATACATGCATCTTGCCAATCTTGAGGCACCTTCTTCATTACCTATCATAAATTAAATGACCTCACTAACTTATCCACTTATCCCATCCAAACCTGTCGATTTACTCTCCTTCACTTTTCTTACAGCTTTACCTATTTCTTCAATCGAAATCCCACCATCAACCTTTTCTACCAATCTTCCCCTTTCACTCTCCAACACCTCAGCTTCCTTCCTTACCTCATTCACATTCAAGAGCTTACTAAAGTACTCTACTCATCTAGATCTAACCTCACCTTCCATCTGTCATTTCTCCATCTAACTCGTTTACCCCATCTCTCAATGCCTCACTCTTATTACTAACCTTATTCACCTAATTCCAAAACATCTTACTTCTTTTTCTAAATGCTCAATTATCTTATTGATCCATTTTTCATCTGCTCTTTCTTTCGTCTTCCTTACCTTCCCTTTGACTATCCTCTTCTTTACCTTTTATGATTCCCAATCTTCTAAACTTTTTGTGCTCTAATATTTTTTAAATGCCTCCTTTATTTAATTTACTACTAATTTCCCCTCCTCACACCATCATTCACTTCAGTTTCTTTAACACTTTCCTCCCACCCTCATCACCCCACATACATTCGTTGCACTTCCTACCATTACCACCTTAAACCTCCCACACAATATCTCCACACACCCTGAGTATCTTCCTCTTACCACTTACCATCCTATATTTAGCTCTCTTTTAAATATACCCCTACTTCCCTTTTCTTCAGTCTTTCCAATTTCACAATCTCTACTCCCATCCCAGCACATCCAATCTTTCTCAATCCCACTTTCACTCTAATTTTGATTGGACAAAAAAAATAGTCCGAAAGTACTTCAACGGATCTCCAAAGCACATTCATGTTTAATAATCTATCCTTATCCTCTTCCTTGTAAATATATAGTCTATCAATTCCATTTCACCATATATATATATATATATATATATATATATATATATATATATATATATATATATATATATATATATATATATATATATATATAATTATATATATATATATATATTAGTGATGGCATCCGCATGCGCGGATGCGGAACATCCGCACAAAATTCAACATCCGCATCCGCATTTTCGAACATTCAACATCCGCATCCGCATCTTTCGGAAAATTCAACATCCGCATCCGCATCCGCATCCGCACTTCTCCAAAATTCTACATCCGCATCCGCAAATTAGAAAATATGACATCCGATCCATCACTAATATATATATATATATATATATATATATATATATATATATATATATATATATATATATATATATATATATATATATATATATATATATATATATATATATATATGCAAATTGTAGATCAAGAGTCAGGGTGAAGAGAGAACTATCGGATTGGTTTAGCATAGAAGTGGGATTGAGACAGGGGTTTGTAATATCTCCATGCTATTTAATCTATTGATGAATGGTTTACTTTAAAAAAATGGAGAGAGAAGGGAAGAGTATTACGTTGAGAAATATTGAGGGTGAATGTGAAGTGAATGTTTTACTTCTTGTAGATGATGCGGCATGTGTTGGTGGCAGAATCTGGAGAAAAGATGAGAATACTTGTGAGAGAGTTTGAAGGGAAATGTGCAAACACGAGATTGAAATTCAATCCAGTGAAGAATAAAGTTATGAGGATTGGAGGTGAGGATGAGGAAATGTGGAGGGAGGAATTGGCTTGTAGAAGTGTGAGAATGGAAACTTGAGGATGTGAATGAATTCAAATATCTAGTAATGTTGGGTGGAAGGTAAGGGTGGGACGGAAAAAGGAATAAAGAACAGAGTGGTAGAAGGAATGAAAGTATTGGGGGCCTAAGAAAAGTATGGAAGAAAGGAAAAATTTCGAAAGAAATAAATATAAGAATGTTTGAATGTATGTGTTCACCTTCTGTATTGTATGTGTGTGAAACATAGACGATAAGTGCTCGGTCGAGAAAAAGTTTCAATGTCTTTGAGATGAAAGATTTGAGAGCGATATATAAATTGAGAAGGATTGATAGGATTAGAAATGAAAGAATAGGAGAGATGTGTAAATGGAAGAAGAGTGTAATTGATAGAGAGGAGGAGGATGTGCTAAAATGGTTTGGACATGTGTGAAGAATGAAAGAGAACAGAATGGTTGGCAAGGTTTGTAGATCCGATGTAGATACGGAAAGGGTAGGGATAGGGGAAGGCCGAAGTGGAGATGCGAGTGATTTTGATGGAAGGAATTTGAGTTTAGAGGAGGGTAGAAGATTTGTGGAGACAGAGATGGAGGGAGGTGGTGAAAGCGTTGAAAGGTAAGAATAGTTATGTTTGTAATTGAATTGTGGCGGGGGCCTCCTCACGAAAGGGGGAAAGGTGATAGTAATATATTATATATATATATATAATATATATATATATATATATATATATATATATATATATATATATATATAATATATATATATATATATATATATATATATATATTAACATCCGCATCCGCATCCGCATCCTCATCAAAATTAACATCCGCATCCGCATCCTCATCAAAATTAACTCTGCATCCGCATCCGCACTTTCGAAAATTCAACATCCGCATCCGCATCCGCATCCGCACTTTCGAAAATTCAACATCCGCATCCGCATTCCGCACTTCTCCAAAATTCAACATCCGCATCCGCATCCGCATCGCAAATAAGAAAAATATGACATCCGATCCAATATATATAATATATATATATATATATATATATATATATATATATATATATATATATATATATATATATATATATATATATATATATATATATATATATATATATATATATATATATTATGCTAATCCCTTAATCCCCGCCAATTTTTGGCACCTAATCCTTTAAGCCACGCCAATTTGACAATTTTTCACACGGTCATTGCTTTCAGGCAGGTACCATCTCTTATTTGGCACTCATGGTCCTCAAGTACTAGTGCCAGCGCTTAACTAATGCTCTTTCCTGAGTGCCATTTCTAGCTGTTTCTAGCATCTTCTTGCAACCTCCAGCACTTTCTAGCACTTGGTACCCTTGCTAGTCTATGTCTAAATGAGATGAGGGGCGTGCCAGTGTCAGCCACAGCTGGCACTGAGGGTCAGGTATAATTGCAAAAGCCTCTTTGCAACATTACAAGGCGCTCTCGTTGATGACGTGCCCTGCGCACGCGCACTTATCTTGTGACGTGTTTTCCTATTTCGTATTTGAAATCGATTTTATTTTATTGATTGTATAATAATCATCTATTGTTACATAACAGTTATGTATTTATAGTTATTGCATAATATTTATATATGAATCATGTAATGAGAATAAGGGATCTTCTTCTCCGTACATATGGTTTCCGACATCTTTTGATTTGGTATTCCATCATCAGGAATTTGAATTTGAATTTTCCGAGCACGTGGTTTTTATTTCCGTAGATTTTCTTCAGCCATTTCGATTTTGTTCACCATTTTTTTCGTCATCACTTGGTTTTTATGTTTACACATGTATGTATACAAACACACACGTACACACCTTACCCTGTGATGTTTGCTAACTTTTCTAGCACTTTCTCATATTTTCTTGCACTCTCTAGCACGTGGCATCCATGCTTGGCCATGCAACCCACTCGGCAATAGGGGAGTGCCAGTATCAGTGAAGCTGCCACTGAAGGTAAGACAAATACGGTGCTTCATTGGCTACAAACATATACATCCGTGAACCAATCAGGATGCAAACACTCTCGGAGATGACGTCACCTGCGAATGCGCAAACACACACACACACACCTTAACCTGTGACGTCATGACACGGGCTATCATGAGAATATGACCTCAACCGACTGCAAGTTTTTCCTCATGACGTCATCAATATCTCGTGATTTTGAACCCGAAGGAGTTGAGTTTCAAAAATTTTCAGGACTAAAAGTTATAGCTTGAAAGAAATATAGAAATGTAATTTGTAATAAGTTTTGAAATTTTTTTAAAAAGTCTTCTCTTGAAAACAAATATAGAAAAATGTAATTTGGAGTAAGGTTAAAAAATAATATTTTGAAGAAAACGGAATGAATACCCAACATGTGTATCGCAACATGGTGTTTTTAAAGAAATAGAGTCATGAAATGAAAATTATATGATGTAATAAGTAAATGATGTCGTCATTCAAATGAAAAGCAAATTATGGTATTGATTTATAATGTAATAATTTTAAGTATTGTTATAGAACGACATTGTAGATTTTAAACATTTGGGACCGGTATGATAAACATATAATTGTACGGTAAACGTAAATGAAGCTGACCAAAAACATTAAATATCAGGAATTGTTGGGTTACAAAGGGACCATTCACGATATTATGACTTCATAGAAACAAGGTCTCCTTTAGAACTTTGGTTATAGTGAGTTAAAATAAATAAGCATGTAAATATAGTGAGTCAAAAATATGAAATGTCAGGAATTGATTGGAAAAGATTCACCAAACCCCATGGCTATGACGTTATAGACACAGGAATATTTTGTGTTAACTTTCAGTAAATATAAAAGCATGTTAAAAAAAAGGGAAAATAAATCCAATTCCTTCACATAATTAAGAAAATAGTACCACGGTTTGTAACTCAGGTTAGAACTTGAAAACAATACGTTTAAAGAAAAGGTGTGATGTCACATGAACTTATGGTCGTGACGACACAAGCGTAAAATCATATGAATATAATAACTCGAATACATAGTAATAAGGAAATGTATGACGTTACAAAATTTACATTCGTATTTGAAAATATGATTATGTTAGGTATTAGTAAATAAACAGTGTTGCCAGATTTCACTAAAAAAATGAATTATTGCTAATATTCAGAAATGTCTCTAAAACTTAAAATGTAAATACTGTGTATATGTAATTTAAAGCATGATTTTATATATATCATCATGAGATATGTCGGTGAGTACAATGTCACATTATGATGATGTCCTGAAAGAAGAAAAATAAGATAGAAGCAGTGAAGAAGGTATGTGTTTAAAATTAATTAAGTTGTAGATATGAAGTAAATTTATACTTAAAATACGTGATTATGTTATACGTCACCTGAGATGAGTCCCAGACATGAAATATCAGGATTTGGATTTTGGTTGGCTACGAAACAAGTATCATTCACATGGATATGATGTTATAGAATCGTTTATTTTGTACGTACTTACTAGATAATGTTTAGATGTATGTTATATATTGGAAAGGAAGTAGTATCTGGCATCTCTTTATCGGATATATGCTTATTAAATATATAAAAGAGACTAGCATTGGAACTCAGTTTTGTGTACATTTAGTTATATTTTAAGTGTTTAAATGGATGTCTGGTAATTCAAAGAAACATATATTAAATATAAATGTGGTGAATGGTGTCTCATCATTCAAAACAATGTGATACGCGTCTGTGAAGAAACAAAAAATTATAGGAAACTTCTTTGTCGTATATATTCTATTTATATCATGTGTGTGTGTTGTGTATGTGTACATGTGAAGAAGTTTGTTTGAGTATTGTATGTAAATGCTTACAAGTATTTCGTTAAAAACTAAGAAAAGAAGATTAGAAAAGTAAAATAAAAAGAATTATTTCAGTTATAGGTGTGTGAGGAAGAAGGTTGTTAGTTTATAATATATTATGTGTGTGTGAGTGTGTGTGTCCGAACCATATATGTACATGTGAACGAAATGGAAGAGTCTTTATTCTCATTACTTAATTCAGTGCTTTAGCCCATAAAGAAAGATAGATTTTTAATAAATATATTGTTTTACAAAGAAATTTTATTATTTTTTAAGAGATACAAAATAATTTATTATTGAAAGGTATAAAAATAAATTTTTTAAAGTTATGACGTGGGATAAATTTAGAAAATGTAATGTGCAATAAGTTTTAAAAAGTTATAGTTTGAAAGAAATATGGAAAATGATGATATAAGTTTTAAATAAGTTACAGCTTGAAGAAAACGGGATGAATATCCAAGATTATGTGTATGATATCATAATGCTGTTAAAGAAATAGACATGAGATGGAATTTATATGATGTAATATTTAAGTATTAATGCTTTCGCATATATAAAATCATATTAAAGTAATGGTTTATTATGTATTAAAATTTTTTATAAATACAATAAGTATTGTTATAGAATGACGTTGCAGTTAGGAAATGAATTAATACTGTAAACACATGATTATGTTATAGGTCATCTGAGATGAGTTATCAACAAGAAATATCAGGTATTGATGGGAAACGAAACAAATGTCACGTAAAAATGTTAAAGGCATAATGCCTCATTTGGGTACATTGAGTTTAAGTAAATAATCGTATATAAATTTAGTGAGTCACAAACAGAAAATGAAAATTGGCGTGAGGAAACCCTGCGATCAAGAGAAAACCACGTGTACAAAGACCGAAGATGGTGGAAATCATATGTTTCTATCGTATTAACTTTCATCATATATGAAAGCATGTTAGATATAGGAAAAATAATAACCTTATGATGTCACTTAGTTTAAGGAATAAATATTTCCATGAATTGTAATTCATGTCAGGGCTTGAAAGCAAAACCTTCAAAGAAAAGTAAGAAAGACGTCACAAGAGTTTAAGGTTGTGACGTCATAAACATAAAAATCATATGATTATTATTCGGATGCAAAGGAAAAAATTTCTTATTTTTAATAGGTATGAATATAAGAGGAAAATCAATAATTCTTACGAAATTATATCGGTTTCTGTGATACATGTGTGCATGAGCTAAGAAGCAGAAAAAATTTCAAAGTCCTGTGATTACGATAATGGCTGGAGTTGATCACCATGACAATTTCATGAATGTAGTTATTTGGGTTTGTAAGTACTTGTATTTATGTGTATGTGTTTATGTGAGAAGAAGAAGGTTACAAATATTGTATTTGGTAACAGCAATTGCAGTGTATATGTTTATCATCTCCTCATGTTTAAGTGTTTTACTACGTGAAAGTATAAAATATTCATATAAATTTTTTAAAAATAATAAAAATAAAGAAGAAAAATAGAAAAAAAATAATGGAAATAAAATTAAAGAAAATAAAAAATAAAAATGAAATAAAAAAAATAAACAATAAAAAAAAGAAAATAGAAAAAGAAAATAAAAATAAAAAAATAAAAGAAAAAGAAATGTAAAAAAATTAAAAGAAAACGAAAAGAAGGCAAGGAAAAATATAAAATATTTAAAAAAAATAAAAATAAAACAAAAATAAAAAAAGAATAAATTAAAAATAAAAAATAAAAAGGAAAAATACAGAGATGTTTGTTTAAGTAAATAAAAAAATATCAAGTCTGGACTTTAATCCTAATAAATAAAGAAAAGGTATGACGTAATAATTTTTTTACATTCGTATTTGAAAGTGATAAATATGCTTCTAAAAGTAAAATGTTACGTGATGAAAACATGAATGTTTGTGCATGCGTTCGCATGTCGCATTGCGTTATTCCGCACCATCGCCGAATAGCGCGATATGCGGTCGCGCCCCACGTTTATTCCGCGTCTGTCTGAGAGCGTGACATGAGGTCGCTCCCAAGGTTTGTTCCGTGTCCATCGTGCACCCGCGTCCGTGCCCGCACTGGGTGACAAAAACGGGACTATTAACTTGAGAGTCAATCAGATTCTGAAATTTTTTTTAAACAACTTCGGATTCAAAGTCACGAGATACTAATAACGTCATGAGGAAAAATGAAGTCGGTTAATGTCATAGTCTCATGATAGCCCGTATCGTGACTTCACAAGGTAAGGTGTGTGTCTGTGTTTGCTCATTCGCAGGTGACGTCATCTATGAGAGTGCCTGCATCATAATTGGCTCACTGATGTTTCTGGTTGTAGCCAATCAGGCATCGCTGACACAAGCATTCCCTCTTACCGAGTGGGTTGCATGGCCTAGCATGGATGTCACGTGTTAGGGAGTGCAAGAAAATGTTAGAAAGTGTTAGTAAAAGTTAGCAAACGTCACAGGGTAAGGTGTATGCGTGTGTCCATATAGAAACCATGTGACCAAGAAAAAAAAATTATGAAAAAAGTCGAAATGGCTGAAGAAAATCTACGGAAATAAAAACCACGTATTCGGAAAATTCAAAATCAAATTCATGATGGTGAATACCAAATCACAGATGTTGGAAACCATTTGTACGAAGTAGAAGATCCCTTATTCTCATTACATTATTCATATATAAATATTGTGCAATAACCATAAATACATAACTGTTATGTAACAATAGATAATTATTATACAATCAATAAAATTCGCTCATTCTAAGATATGATCAATTTGGTGTAGTGGTAGCGCGATGGAATTTAAATCAGAAGGATGAGGTTTTGAATCCTGGTCTCACAATAGCTTTTAGTTTTTTACCATGAATATTGGAGGAGGAAGTTTGATTTTCACTCAATAGATGGAGCTGCGGTCAAGAAGAAATGGCAAGAGAATTCAAAATCAAATCCAAGATAGCCGAAAACAAGTGGTCAAAAATGGTGAACATAGTCAAATTCAAGATGGAGGAAGAAAATCTACGAAGATGAAAACCACGTGGCCAAAATGGCGGACACCAAATCCAAAATGGTTGACAGAAATCCAAGATGGCGGATAGAAATTCAAGATTGCGAATGATAGGAGGGCTGAAACGAAATCCAAGATGGTGGACAGAAATCAAGTAGTTAAGAAGTTAAGAGAAAATGTACGGAAATAAAAAGAACGTGATCAATAAAAAATAGTGGTCGGATGATGTCATAGTCTCATGATAACCCGTGGCATGACATCACAGGGAAAGTGCCTATGCGCAGGTGACGTCATTACCGAGAGTGCTTTGTAATGTTGCAAAAATGCTTTTGCAATTATACCTGACCCTCAGTGCCAGCTGTGGGGGACACTGACACGCCCCTCACCTCATGTTGACATGGACTAGCAAGGGCATCACGCGCTAGAAAGTGCTGGAGGTTGCAAGAAGATGCTAGAAATGGCACTCAGGAATGAGCATAAGTTAGGCGTTGGCACTAGTACTTGAGGGCCATGAATGCCAAATAAGAGATGGCACGTGCCTAAAAGCACTGACCGTGGGAAAAAAAGGTAAAAAATGGAGGGCTTAAAGGATTAAGTGCAAAAATTGACGAGGATTAAGGGATTAACATAATTAATTAAGGGATTCTCCGGATTAATTATCCGATTATCTGGTTAATTATCGGATTGACTGATTAATCGGATTAAAAATACCTCTCGAAAGAGAGGTATTTTGCAACTGTTGCATGCAATATTGATTTGCAACATTGCAACAGTGCCATGCGATAGTGCCCTATAGCCTTGCTGCAAGGCACTGTCACCTTCCAACATTCTTTCCCTATATATATATATTATATATATATATATATATATATATATATATATATATATATATATATATATATATATATATATATATATATATTATATATATATATATATGAATGCAAAGGGTGAAAATGGATGGTCAAGCAAAAACCATACAGCTTTCTCGTGGGTGACCTTGGCTTTAATGAACAAGAATGACAATATTCCACAGTTTAGTAAAAGCGTTCAAAACGTTACTTTATCTGAAGATCTTCCAATAAACTCGAGCATTGCTTCTTTTTACGCCACCGACGAAGATGAGGTAAAATATATTCCTTTTCAATTTATTTTTTAATAAATGCTTATTTTTCAAATCTGATTTAAAGATGAATTTTCTTTTCTAAGTTTTTTTTATGACACTCATTTTCTCTTTGTTCGAATTAAAAAACTAAACAACCAGAAAGTTATTTTAGATTACGATTTCCAAACAGGGAGATTCTTCACTGATATTTTACAACATCAGCACTGAAAGTAATCCCGGAAGCCCATTCAAAATTACACAATTTGGGGACATTGTATTATCCAAGGCTCTCGACAGAGAACAAACAGAATTTTTTAATCTCAGTATTTTGGCAACGGATAATGGAGAACCCCGTAATACTGCTACTGCTCTTCTAAAGGTATATATATATATATATATATATATATATATATATCTATATATATATATATATATATATATATATATATATATATATATATATATATATATATATATATATATATATATATAAATGAAGTTGGTACTTTTCTTTTCCAAGTAATGTAAAGAAAATCGTTGATTTCTGAAAAGTCAAAAGATTTATGTTCTAAATGCAGATTTTGCAGAAAAAAATATTTAAAATAAAAGTAAAAGAAGTTTTACGAACTCAAGCCTCAAGGAATATATAATAAACCATCCACATATACTAATAATAATTTTAGAACTAATACAAATAAACTGTGAATAAAGCTTTTAAAGAATGAAAAATTAAAGTACTTATTCACTTTCACCAGTAATTTTATTTTACATTTAGATCATAAGAGTATGTCACAAATATTAGATTAAAATTGGCTTTGCCCATCATACCACCTTTTCTCACTTTACCCTTCTCCACCAGCTGGTGATAGTAATTTACTTATATTTAACTATTATATATATATATATATATATTATATATATATATATATATATAATATATATATATAATATATATTATATATATATATATATATATATATATATATATATATATATATATATATATATATATTGCACCATATTCCAAAGATGCAGGGTAGTGTTGTTTGCAGAAAGTTTTAACATTATTGTAATCGTACTTGGGAAGTAAACCTGGTTGAAAAGGGTTCCCAGCCTTTAGGACCATGCAAAGTACTATTCTTCATTTGATTCGACTGCGACGAAATTATCATCTTTTATTGACCAGGTGTTACATCTAACTTAATTCTTTTTTCTTTTTAATATTTGATTTTCCATTAATTGCCGAAAGTACGTTGTATCGAAAGATGTGTTGCTTCACAAAAAATAATATAATTGAATTTCTGTTAATTTACTTTCAAAAAAAATACTGAAAATTTATAACGAAAAATAAAAAATTTTTTTGGTTTTTAAGTAAAAAAAAATAAAATAAAAAATAAAAAAAATATATATATATATATATATATATATATATATATATATATATATATATATATATATATATATATATATATATATATATATATAATATTTTAATTTTTATATTTAAAAACACTCCATGTCGCCTCTATATTTTGGGAGTAAGCTCCAGTTTAAGGATCCACAAAAATTTTTCTGTGGTTCAAAGTAAGATGTTTAAAAAAATGTTTTTTTACGATAATTGATGAACTAAAAACTTTAAATTGGGTATTATACCCAACCTATGTCTACGGGGGGCTCTTCCCCCCGTACCCCCAGACCCCTTAGTGATGATGATATCGTCGACCACTTTTCCTTTTCTACGATTTGGGGTATTTTCCATTTTTTTTTCAGAGAGAGTTCCCCCATTTGAGCTTGGGCCAAAATTTTATTTAACACTGGTCAATATCATTCTTCTTATCAAGTAACTGCAAATTTAGGAAAATGTCAAAGCCTCATATCCAACAGACTACCCTTATCCTCTCTTCTCTTCTTTTTCTTCTTACTCTCTCTCTCTTCTCTTCTTCTCTCTCTTCTGAATTCCTTATGATGTTTCTAACATTTCTTCTTCCCATCTGCTTCCAGACACATCCACTCTCGACGGCAGTAAAATCATATATATATATATATATATATATATATATATATATATATAATATATATATTATATATATATTATATATATAATATATATAATATATATATATATGATTCGACTGCTTTCGAGAGTGGATGTGGTGGAAGCAGATGGGAAGAACAAAAGTCAGGAACATCATAAGGAAGTCAAAAGAGAAGAGCAGAAGAGAGGAGAAGAAAAATGAAGAGAAGAGAGAATTGTAGGCTGTTGGATATGAGGCTTTTAGATCTTCTTCCTTTATTGACCATATATATATATATATATATACTATTAATAATAAATATATAATATTATATATATATATATATATATATATATATATATATATATTATATATATATATATATATATATATTATATATTATATATATATATATATATATGTAATTTTATGGGTCTGTGCAAAAGTTTGTCGTTTTCTTTAGTGGTTTAATTTCTTTGAAAAGTTGAAAATCCCCAAAAAGAGAAAATAACATTATCCGTATCATTAACATGTGAAGTTGAATAAATTTTTTTTTTATTTTTTTATTTAAAAAAAAGAAAATTTATTTTTTATTAGTTCAATTTATTTAGTTGTTATTGATTTTAATAATAATAATATAATAATAAATATATTTATTTTTATTTCATAATAATAATAATAATAATAATAATGATGAATAATAATAATAATAATAATAATAATAATAATAATGATAATAATGATAATAATAATATAATAATAAAAAATAATATATATAATAATAATAATAATAATAATAATAATATTTATTATTATTATATTATTATTATTTATATTATTATTAGGTTAGGTTAGGTTAGGTTAAGGTTAGGTTGGTTAGGTTAAATGTATTAGGTGAAGAAAGGTTAATATATTGATAATATATATATATATATATATTATATATATATATATATATATATATATTATATATATATATATATATATATAATATATAGCATGATAGATAGATAGATAGATAGATAGATAGATAGATAGATAGATAATAGATAGATAGATAAAAAGATAAAAAAAAAAAAAAATATATATATATATATAATATATATATATATATATATATATATATATATATATATAATATATATATATATTATATATATATATATATATATATATATATATATATATATATATATTATATAATATATATATATATATAATATATTATATATATATATATATTTTTTTCTATAAAAAAGGAACGCTATTTAACTTATTTGGCTTCAACTTAACTGAAATAAAAAAATTGAAATTTATCTCAGAAATTTTTTTACCCTCTATTTTCAATATTTAACCTAATATTTTAGGTGTCAGAAAAAAACGGACAAACTTTTGCCCATGAAAAAAATTCATATCTTCTCCGGTGGGCAAAGGCCAGAGGCCTATCAAAT
>SEYY01021323.1:5000-18681 GCA_009176605.1 Armadillidium nasatum | reverse complement strand
TATATATATATATATATATATATATATATATATATATATATATATATATATATATATATATATATATATATATATATATATATATATATATATATATATATATATATATATATATATATATTAGGGATGGAGTGAAGTATCGGTATCGACAGTATCGGTATCGGTATCGGCAATTGTATAGTATCGGTATCGGTAAAATTTTTGGACAAGAGTCAAGTATCGGTATCGGTAGTAGTATCGGCAAATGTCGGCATATTTTTAGGTTCTGGATTATTTCCTTTTGTACCATCAGTGGAGTAGTGGTCAACACAACGGACTTCCATCTTTTGGGCCCGGGTTCGATTCCTCGAAACTATAACATCACTAGCAGTTAATAAAATTATAAATAATGATTCCACGGTTGATTTATCATAGTGGTTATCAAAATTATAACATTTGCACTGCGATTTATACTCAGGATAGAACCTGGTCCATGTTGACGCTACGCCCGAGTTGTGGTCGGGGAAATATTGAAGGGACTTTTCACTAGGCGAGATATGTCAGTAGAAGTTCTGGATTATTTCCTTTTGTACCATCAGTGGAGTAGTGGTCAACACAACGGACTTCCATATTTTGGGCCCGTATTTGATTCCTCGAAACTATAACATCAATAGCAGTTAATAAAATTATAAATAATGATTCCACGGTTGATTTATCATAGTGGTTATCAAAATTATAACATTTGCACTGCGATTTATACTCAGGATAGAACCTGGTCCATGTTGACGCTACGCCCAAGTTGTGGTCGGGGAAATATTGAAGGGACTTTTCACTAGGCGAGATATGTCAGTAGAAGTTCTGGATTATTTCCTTTTGTACCATCAGTGGAGTAGTGGTCAACACAACGGACTTCCATCTTTTGGGCCCGGGTTCGATTCCTCGAAACTATAACATCACTAGCAGTTTAATAAAATTATAAATAATGATTCCACGGTTGATTTATCATAGTGGTTATCAAAATTATAACATTTGCACTGCGATTTATACTCAGGATAGAACCTGGTCCATGTTGACGCTACGCCCAAGTTGTGGTCGGGGAAATATTGAAGGGACTTTTCATAGGCATGTCAGTAGAAGTTCTGGATTATTTCCTTTTGTACCATCAGTGGAGTAGTGGTCAACACAACGGACTTCCATCTTTTGGACCCGGGTTCGATTCCTCGAAACTATAACATCACTAGCAGTTAATAAAATTATAAATAATGATTCCACGGTTGATTTATCATAGTGGTTATCAAAATATATATATATATATATATATATATATATATATATATATATATATATATATATATATATATATATATATATATATATATATATATATATATATATATATATATATATATATATATATATATATATATATATCATAATTGAATTGCTCCACTTGAGCTTAATCTTTAGCAGAAACAGAAAGACAAAAAATGAAGGCCACATATAATTAAGATTTACATAAATTAATTAAGATATCTGACGTTTCGATTTAATTAATACTAAAACCATCATCATGAGAAAAAAGTTTGTATTAAAAATTGCTTAACAAAGTAAATAAATAAATATAAATAAAAAGTAATTGAAAATGATTCTTTGAAAGTGAAAAAATAAAAATAAATATATATATATATATATATATATATATATATATATATATATATATATATATATATATATATATATATATATATATATATATATATATATATATATATATATATATATATATATATATATATATATATATATATATATATATATATATATATATATATGAGAGAGAGAGAGAGAGAGAGATTTTAAATACGTTAGATTTCGTTAGATTTGGTTCATTTTTTTGGTTAGACTAGGTTTGCTTTGATTACGTAAGGGTTTGTTTGCTTTCGTTAGGTTAGGTTAGGTTTGGTTACGTAAGTTTTTGTTTAATTTCAATAGGTTAGGTTAGGTTATATGCTTTTCCTGATAGAACAGAGAAAATATTAATCGAATGTATTAAAAGGAAAATTAATAAGGAAATAACAATAATTAGTGACTGACTGACTTTGCTTGCAATAAAAACATTAAAAATATTGAAAGGTTTAACTTCAAACACGAAACTGTTTAATTCAATTTTTTTTCATTAAAAAAACACATAAAAAATGCGTTCTTAATTCTTTTGGCTAAATTAATTACACTGGTGCTCTTCAAAATTTTATTCTTTAAGGTAAGGTATATATATATATATATATATATATATATATATATATATATATATATATATATATATATATATATATATATATATATATATATATATATATATATATATATATATATATATATATATATATATATATATATATATATATATATATATATATATATATATATATATATATATATATATATATATATATATATATATATATATATATATATATATATATATATATATATATATATATATATATATATATATTATTTTGCTTCACACCCACATCATACGTTTGAACGCTACATGAGTTTCAGAAATAATTCACGATCGACATTTATGAAATATACGGTCGCAAAGAGGGCTATATTCCAGGATTTTTCGCTACTTTCTTCAATTTTTAAAACTCTATAACTTCCTTCCCTTTCGTTTCTCGACATTTTAAATATTATTTTCGTTCTTTTTGGATCATGTTCTACAAATACGGTAAATTTCGTTACAATCGGCAGGTGTAGATATACTAAATAAGATCTCATTTCGAAGGGTGAAACCCAACGAAGTTTCCGCAAGCCTAAGCTTTTGGGTATAGGCGTTGCTTCCGCTGCTTGTATCTTGTTATTATCTACTCTGTTATTATTATTATTATTATTATTATTATTATTATTATTATTATTATTATTATTGTTATTATTAAAAATATTCTATTTATTCTGAAATTATTACAAACTGTATATATTAATAATTGTAACTGTAAAAAAATCATTATTTAAGCCAAATAAAAAGTTACTATTATTATTATTATTATTATTATTATTGTTATTATTATTATTATTATTATTATTATTATTATTATTATTATTATTATTATTATTATTATTATTATTATTATTATTATTATTATTATTATTATTATTATTATTATTACTGGTTGCGCGACTGACTGATTGACAGATAGGTCATACAAGCGTTTTCCCTGAATAGAACTGGAGTTATTATTATGACAGCTTCTTCCATCTTTTAAGATTGTTTCACAACAAAATTAATAATGAAATCCTCCAAATTTCTTTCAAGAAGAAGTCTGATGACTTTCGGTTAGTCACCTTCGTGTGCCAGTTTACTTACCCAAGTATGACTGTACCTCGATATTTACTGGTTCCGCGACTGATTGATGACAGATTGGAAATACCAGCATTTTCCTTTCATTTTAAATTCAGAACTCCTCATGTGAAGCTCAAAAACTAATATCTACTTTGTTAATAATTTTTCAAAATATATAATCGTAATTAACTTTTGGTTCAACATTTTAAAATAAATCACTCATCTTCTCAGAATCCAAGCTCTGATGATGTCTGAAGTTGGCGGACGAAACCGGTCAGCAAATAGAAGAAAGAAGAACAAAAAATCTTTTGAGAATTGGAAGAGAAAATGAAACTGATATATAAATCAAACTGAATGAAACTAGATTATTATTATTATTATTATTATTATTATTATTATTATTATTATTATTATTATTATTATTATTATTATTATTATTATTATTACGATATTTATAATTTATTATTTGCAAATATACTTATATATCAATTAGTTATAATATGATTACGTTTTAGGGAGCCATTTTTATTTATTACTTATTACCGAGTAGTAAAAATGATTTTTTTTATGTTTTAGTATATTTAAATGACTCCTATGCTTTTAATATATTCACCCACTGATGTACTTCCTCGTAATTTGTTAACCATTCGGGTTAAGCTACGCTATGTTACGATAGGTTAGGATGTTAGGTTAGGTTAATTTAGGTTTGTTAGAACTATATTTGGTTTGAACTAGGTTAGGTTAATTTTGGTAAGTTAGTTTAGGTTTAGTTAGTGTTATGTTCAATTAGTATGGGGAAACTTAGAGTTAGCTTAGATCTAGTTAAGAAAAAGCTTAGGTTTTGTTAGTGATAGGTTAAATTCGAGTAAGTTAGCTTAAGTTTGGTTAAAAGTTTAGTTAAAGTAATTTAGACAAATTTGGGTGAACTTTGGTTTGCTTAAAGTAGTTTAGATTTGGTGAGGAATAGGTTATCCTAAGTTTGTATAATCAATTATAACAATTTTACAAGGAGCTATTTGAAGGAAAAGGTCTTAAAATTTTTTTTTTTATATATTTATGTTTTATTAAATACAAACACACGTTATATCGTAAATGAAAAAATTATATTTTAATCGCAATAAATATTTAATTAGCCAAATTTTACTTAAAAGTTATTCGAATTTATTTTATTCTATTATTTGATTTTTCAGAGCTTCAATTATTATCAGCTATCCAGAATTCGCTATTATAGTTATCATAACCATCATCATAATTATCATATCAATGATTTTTATCTTCATTATAATTTTCATAATCTTTAAACTCGTCATTATTGCAATCACCATCATTTATTTATTTTCAACTAATTATTCATGCTGTAATTAGCATTACCAAAGTCATTATTATTATTATTATTATTATTATTATTATTATTTCATTATTATTATTATTATTATTATTATTATTATTATTATTATTATTATTATTATTATTTATTATTATTATTATTATTATTATTTTATTATTTTTTTTTTTTTTTTTTTTTTTTTTTTTTTTTTTTTTTTTTTTTTTTTTTTTCTTTCTTTTACTTTTTAATATTTTAATTTATTTTTTGTCATTTTTTCATTTTGTAATTCTTCCTATTATTTCATCTTTTCGTCTGTTTCCTCTTTTTGCTTCGCTTTGAGAACATTAGTTGATGAATTTCGTTGTTGAGATTATTTTGAGGAAACGTGGCACCGATTTTTTTTTTTTATAGGAATTTTTTGTGGCAACACTGTTGAGAATATTTAGGAAATGACATGACATCCTCTTAATCTTATGGATGAGCAATGGATGACGCAAGGATGACTTTAATCTACAATGTATTTTGCCTTTTCTTCCTCACTTCTTTTTATTTTGTTCTTTAATTTACGTTCACGTTTTTCCTTTTCCTTAGGATTATTTATAATTTATTGATTATTTTTAAGTTTTTTTTTTTTTTTTTTTGGGGGGGGGGAATTTTTTTTTTTTTTTGATTATTCAAAAATTTCCAAATTTATTTATTAAGTGTCTAATTTTAAAATATAAATAAATATATAATAACATATATATATATATATATATATATATATATATATATATATATATATATATATATATATATATATATATATATATATATATATATATATATATATATATATAATATATAAATTTTATATATTTTTTTTAAAAAAAAAAAAAATTTATTTTTTTTTTTAGTATATATAAACAATTAATAATTTAATATAATAATAATTAATATATAATAATAATAATAATAATAATAATAATAATAATAATAATAATAATAATAATAATAATAATAATAATAATAATAATAATAATAATAATATAATAATAATAATAATAATAATAATAATTGAAGGTATATCCATTTCAATAAATTTAAAAAGAAGAAAACGAACACATTTGTTAATATATATCGTCCTTTTAAATTGTTCTCAAAGCGAAATTTTAATACAGGAATAAAGAAGAGAGACACTTAAAGAGAGAGAGAGAGAGAGAGAGAGAGAGAGAGAGAGAGAGAGAGAGAGAGAGAGAAGAGAGAGAGAGAGAGAGAGAGAGAGAGAGAGAGAGAGAGAGAGAGAGAGAGAGAGAGAGAGAGAGAGAGAGAGAGAGAGAGAGAGAGAATGTGTGTAATGTAATGTTAAAAAAATAACTGGCATTTTGACGTATTAATAAATTTGATTTGAAATACATTTTATTCTTCCACCTGTTTTTATTAAAAGATTTTATAAAATAAAATTAGTTTTTATTTATAATGTGAAAGAGTTCTCCAAATTAGGTGTTTGTGTGTGTGGGAGTGTATGTAGGAGAGGGTGGTTTAATTATAGAAATAATGAAATCCTTCCCTGCTGAAATATCACCAAAAAAGAAACATCAGAATTGTTAAGAACAGAGTCAACAGACCTATGGAACAGACGAAAGTTTGAGTTCTATGTTGTCCAAGATATTATAGATGTATGGAAGAATATGTAGAGTAGAAAGAAGATGGAATTAAATTTTTGAGACATTGAAAATAACAATGTTTTCTCTACCCCAATAAAAAAAGTCATTTCGATGATTTGATACTGAGGACAAAATATAGATATATCGGGCCCGGCAGCAAAAGTATTATATTGATATTTTTCGATACTATCGAAAAATTATCAATATCGATATATCGGTACTCTTCGATATTTCCAAATGTTCGTATTAACAGTTTCATGAAGGATTGTTAACGATGGAGTTATGTTGAATATTTTTAAAGTAAAGATATAATATATTTTTAGTTTTAAATTTTGTAAGTTATTTTGATGTAAATAAGAGAATTGATAGATGGATTTACCGTGTTGTTTCGTAGCATAACAGTATAAAAATTATCGGAATCGGTATAAAGCAAGTAAGTTTTTTAAGTGTTCATGAACATTTCTGATTGAAGCATGGTGTTACCATACTATGGTGTTACACAGGCCTATTTATATTTGTTACTATATAATGAAATTAATAACAGTAATTTTTATTCAAAATATTGATTATTTTAAAGTGTATAAATAGTTCTGAAATTTTTAGGTGATTGTTTCTAAGAGAATGTTAACCGATTTTAACCATTTTTGCACAGAACAGAAAATATATATATATATATATATATATATATATATATATATATATATATATATATATATATATATATATATATATATATATATATATATATATATATATATATATATATATATATAAGTAGAACTTTTGATGCATATCTTTTACTTAGAACATATTTGATTTATCTTAGGTATACATTTTTTCATTATCGCAAAAGTTAAAAGGAAAAGAACTGCAAACACAACAACAATTTAATAAGCTAAATTTATATATATATATATATATATATATATATATATATATATATATATATATTATATATATATATATATATATATATATATATATATATATATATATATATATATATAATATGATACAGGTATGTCTGAAAATAATCCTGTTGAATTGTCGTCAGATGACAGATGTCTTCTAATAAATTTAGAGGGAAGTCATTATCCCCTAAATGTTGTCATACCATTATATGGAGTACTCATTCTACTGGTAAGTAAGAATATTTCTAGAAAATGTAAAATACTTAAAATTCTCCTGAAAATTACTTTTTCTTTTCTAAGCTGTTTTATGAGAGGTTGATATAAATACCTCACAGATTTATGGTCTTCTGCCCTCTTTGCTTACTTATGTCTAGCTTTCTTTCTAATCATTCCATCTTGGCTGTTGTTTAATGGAGCGACTTCTTCTTCCTTTCCTGTCAATAGTGGTATTCTTTAGGGTTCTGTCTTATCTCCTCTATTCTTACTTTTCATTAATGATCTTTCAGTTGTTCATCTAACCCTATCCATTCATATGCCTGATGACTCAACCCTCCATTCTTCTACTCATTTCAAATCTGCTCCTTCCTTTGCATCTAGAGTTGCCTCTCATGTCTTCATCTTTCCAGATTCCATTCTTGCAGATCTGGATAGAATTTCCCAGTGGGTTTGTCTCAACCTTGTGAAATTCAACTCTTTAAAAAGTCAACTTCTAGAAATCTCCCTCCCAAAGATGCCTTCTAACTTTTCTATTTCTTTTGCATGTTTCTCCCATCTCTCCTGTTGACAATATAAACATCCTTGAACATAACAAAATGTCTTGGAAACCTCATATCACAATGGTTACTAGGGCAGCTTTAAAGAAGTGGAAGTTCTGTTTAGACTGCGAGAATTTTTTTCTTCCTTGCAATTACTCCAATTATTCAATGGTCTCATCTGCCCTTGTATGGAGTACTGCTCTCATATCTAGGATGGCTCAGGTTCCACCATCTTTTGGATAAGGATTGAGTTAAAGGCAAAAAGACTTATAACTATTCCACTCTTTCTAATTCATTTGACTCTTTTATCTTTTCAATAAGACGTTGGCACCTTGTCTTTTTTCTATAGGTACTACAGCAGCAAATGTTCAAGAGAACTATCCACCCATATACCTCCACCTTTACATCGTCCTCGTAGCACAAGGAGTGCATTGTCTGTGCATCATTTTTGCATGGACATAGGCAACTCCAGGTTTGTCTGCTGTGGTGCCTCCTTATTTCCTGCCACCTCTGTTTTGTGGAGCTCTCTCCCATCTTCTGTGTTTCCTGCTGAATTTAATCTCAATTTCTTTAAAACCCTTGTCTGCACTCATCTAAGAAATTTGCGTTAGGTGGGTCCTGCAGGGGTCATTTTTTTTTTTTACTTTATTTTTCATTTTTTGACACTCCCTCCTTGAATAGGGCTTTGCCTGTGAGTGGTGGTGATGTGTAAAATAAAAAATAACTAGAATAATGCATTGTTTGTCATTCAAAGCATTATGATTAAGGTCATTTGTTTAATTATTTTTTGTTTATATTCATGTACCAAAATATAATATAGAATCAGATATGTACTTTTAAATAGTAGCTTATCTTTCTTGAACCTTTGACAAAATGTTTGAAAAATAATAATAAAAATTTAATTTTCTCTCCTAAGAAAGTATTAAAGGATAATAAATTTGAATTTATGGTATATAGGCCTATATTGAAATGCTAAATAATATTTTAGATTTTATTTGTAATTTTTAAGCTTTTCACCTTTATTCTTGATTATTTTCAGATCTCTCTCTTAACTGGTGGCTTTTTATTGCCTGTGTTTTATCAGAATGAAACTTTTTACTCCACTGATACTTTTTCATCTGTGATATATTTTCACATCATTGTATGGGTATTTATTACAGTAAGTTTTTACTTCCTTTTTTTTTAAATATTATTTATTTATTTATTAAAGGTTAAAAGAAGTCAACACAATGTTTTTAGTTTTGAGGAGTTGATTGCTGTTTAATATTTGTACTGTAGATACCTATTCTCTGTTCAGCTTGATCAATTTTTTTTTTAGTAATATTTCGGAGGACAGTAGTAGTAGTAATAGTAGAAGTAGAGCAAAAAATACATTAGTAAGATCACTTAAAAAAAGTATAAGTTAAAAGATAGAGAAAAGAGTTACTGAAAAGTTTCAGGTCTTACTGACATGTCAAGGAATTTCTTGAACAAAAGAAGGAAAAAAGAATTAAATGTAGGTCCTATGTTAAATTTAATAAAGGGTTTGTAGTTGTTATTTAGTTGCACATAACTGTGATGATTTTGTTTTGTTCTTGCTTTGTAAAATCTAGAAGTACTGAGATTAAATTCCATTCAAAAGCAACCTACAAGAATATAACTCTGATCAAGTTCAGAAATCTACTGATATTGAAATCTGCATTTTCCTAATGTTTCGAAACAGACTAGGAAAAGCTTCTCTTTTAATATTTAATATATGATTTTAATGTTGGATGTTTAAAAAAAAAATAAAAAGGGAAACTTTGATAGATAATTAAACTGTTGTATCAAAACAAACCAGAAAACAGTGAAAAGTTGAAGGAAGTGAAGTGACAGACTTTAAAATCAAAATGTTTCATGCATGAAACTCTTCTGAATAATCTTAATGTGCATCTGAAATTATTTCAGGTGTAAGGTTACTATATATATATATATATATATATATATATATATATATATATATATATATATATATATATATATATATATATATATATATATATATATATATATATATATATATATATATATATATATATATATATATATATATACCGTATATATATATATATATAATTTGAATTACTAATCCTGGTTTTGAATGCAGAAGAATTAGAAAAGGATTAAGTTAAAGAAGTAATGTTTGAAGTTTCATCAAATGATTCAAATCAAATTGAAATTTCTTCCATTTCATTTTTAAATATTATTATTATTATTATTATTATTATATTATTATTATTATTATTATTATTATTATGAGAACTATTTTTATTAACATTAGGTACTCACATGGTTTGTGAAAGCTGAGCATAAAACGTCTAGAATATTGGGGTACCATGAGTTTTATGATTCAACAAGACATTTACACCGAGTGCCTTTCTATTTGCTATCTGGAGGTATTTATACTGTTACCAGTTTTTTAATTTTATTATTAAAAATATTGAGGTTGATATTTTAGTTGATTCATTGTACTGTTGTCTTGTACTAATACATGAGCTCATCCATTCCCCTACTGATTTCTTTTGATCTTTAATCTGAGAAAAATATCTTTTAGAGGAGTGCTTAAATTGTTTTCGAGATTCTGATTCATATAAGTGCATGTGCATGTTTATGTTATATTCGTATTTAATTAAAAAAAAAATTAAAAATTAAAAATTTTTAAGCTGAATTGTACAACTATTTTTAAGTTTTCGAATATTTTATAATTTACATTTAAAAAATTGCTCGAAATTTATTTTTGTTAACTTTTTAAGAGAATTTGGGTTTGAAAATTGTTTGAGCAATTGTTTAAAACTTGAAATTTGCATAATTGTTAAATAAAATACATGACACTGAATTGTTTTTAATCACATCTAACTATCTAAATATTCCTTTTACTTTATTCTTTTTTGAACTGAAAAGAACACAAAGGAAAATTGGAAGGAAAAACCCTGTTGACAGTTTAGAACTTTCAGAGTAAAGGTAGACGGAAATGTAGGTTATGATTGGAATTATAAATATATGATCAGTGATCTATGTTATTTCTTAAAATGTGAATGAAAATGATTAAAAATTTTTATTGCCAGTAATGCTGTGTAACCACTGAACTATTTTTATTTCTTAAAATATGAATGAATATATTGTTAAAAGTTACTAGATTCACCATTAAAATTACTTAAAGGAAATATCAGAATATGAGTCTTTTCAAAATTGATTTTTTTTTTTCAAATAATAAATATTTAAATAGGAAATATCTTTATTTAATATAAGACTGACCTAATTAAAAGGAAAGTATAAAGAAAATTTATAAGCACATGCACTATATATATATATATATATATATATATATATATATATATATATATATATATATATATATATATATATATATATATATATATATATATATATATATATATATATATATACACACACACACACACACACACACACACACACACACATAACACACACACCAAGTCCTTTATTTGGTTCTATGCATTCAGGCATTGAGAGAATCTAGGACTCAGACAAATTTAGACCTCATCAAGTAATAAGTAACATGTGCCTTTGTCTCTTTCTTTGTCGTTAGAGCTCCTCTCTCCAAATCTCTCATTTTATCATACGTCCCTCTTTTTATTGACAAACTTATTTCTAAAGCAATTTTGTATTGATACTCAACCAAATACTGCCAGTAATTGATTATAATATTTAATATCTTACCCAATATAATTATTTATAATAATAATATATATATAAATAATATATAATTATAACTATTTTTTATGATCAGCTAATTTTATTATTTGTACCTCCTAATAGATCTAAATCAAAAAAGTTGAAACTATGATGAAATAAGCTTAACAAAAAGCATGTAAAACAGACCATCCTCTGTCGAATAATGGAATATTACTAATAAAACAGTGTTAGTTCATCCAACACTGTATTGCTAACAATTTATTATTTTGTTGCTTATCTTAATTTTCCCATCTTAGATTATTTCTCATTCACCATATTTGAAATAAATGACGTTACTATTTATTATTATTATTTTGTACCCCATTTTTTAATAAATTAATCCTTGTCTGCTTTTATAATCTGTATAACAGTTTTTCGATTATGGCTTTTCACAGTTTATGAAATTTTCCAGGCAATGTGTTAATGCTCATTGTTAGTTGTGTTACTCATAACTTCTGCTTGGGAGGAGGGGTCTCTCCCTGTAGTGATCATATTTCTCTCACTCCAGTCAATTATTTACAAATTTTAATATGCATAGAAGTGGCAATAGGTCTTCCTCTTTTGACAAAACATATTGGTAAGTTCCAATGAGAAAAAATAATTTTATTTTATAATCCAAATATTTTGTAGAGATATGAATCACTTGTTCCTGTTCATGTGATATACTGGAGAGGATAGGAAGTAGTTTTGTGTGGTTATGTTGATATGGTAGCCTATGTTAATTACTCAATAAAATTTTTTATTGATGAATTGAACTAAGTATTTTATTAATGCCTTTTATATAATCAGTGCTAATGACCTTTACTTTCATTTTTACAGTTGAAGTTTATCGCTTCAATCAAAAACGTCTTCCCCCAGATGTTTTCAGAGGTTATGCACCTCATCTGTTAGATAATTCAGATGTTATTGTAGGCACTAGGTGAGAATATTCATTTACTATTAATTTTAAATATTTATCATGCAATACATCTCAAATTTTTTTTTTCAAAGTTTTAAAAAACTGGATTTTTGGGGGGAACTTTTTATTATTTTTATTATCCTGGATTTTGAGGATGGGTGTACAATCCCCAAACCCTTTCTCTCAACTCCTGGTTGTTGTCATTGCCTTTTTTCTACCTAATTCCCAGCTTAACTTCTACGTTTATCTGAGACTCAGATATTGAAATATATATTTGCAGAATTATTGATGCATCTAATAATCTTTCCTGCTGTTGCTGATGTAGATGTGTGACTGCTGTTAATTTTGCTTACATTCATTATTTATTTGCTCATTTCTAAACTGTAAAATATAATTGTGTAACTCCCTGCTTAACTTCTACGTTTATCTGAGACTCAGATATTGAAGGATATTTGCTTCAACTATCTTAATACTTGTAACTATTACTTATAATTTCATGTGCAAGTGCGGTGTCTTTATTAACATACCAGTAATTCATTTTTCTGATTTCGATACCAATGGCTTCAAATATTTTTAACCACTTTGTATTATATTCATACATTTTTTCTGTATTCTCAGAATGAAACAAGTTCTCCCAACTTTTTTCTTAAGTACTTTATTGTTTCTCATAAAGCTGCTGTATCTCTGCATTCAAATGCTGTGATGATCTGTTACTAGTGTTTCTCAGCCTACACCATACAAAAAGACCGAGTTCTCATAATTGTCGTGGTCGTGGTCGTGAGGAAGCTTATGTAATTTCGTATTTTTAACAATCCTGATAAAATTATTAAGGAACTTATACACATTCTACATTATTCTAATTAGTTCTTGAAGTTAATAGATTTGTTTTTCATCAAATCCTCCAGTTACAAATACAATATCCTTTCATATTTATAATTCAAAACCATTAAATTACAGGCCATTTCTTCGATTCCGTTTTAGACGCAACTCCACTCTCCTAAACCATCTTTTCTGACAAAGATTGAGGGAGAATTGTGGGACTCGGCGCTAACTATCCCTATCCCTATAATGATTTCTGCATTGA
>SEYY01021322.1:17500-22500 GCA_009176605.1 Armadillidium nasatum | reverse complement strand
TTATTATTAACGAAAAAACATAATAATAATAGTATCAGTTATATCTTTTTTTATTCTATTATTATTATTATTAAGGATAAAAAAAAATAATAATAGTAGCATCACATCTTTTTTATTTCTTTTATTGATTTTGTTATTTTTATTACTTGTTAATTATGGTCTTTGTTAACAGTTAAATACATATTGTCTAATTATTATTTTTATCATTATTATTATTATTTTATTATAATTATAATATACCATGATATCAAATGACTTTGTAAATTATATAACAAACATCACAAGGCCAAGTGCATATCAAAACTCTACAATAATCGACCATATTTGGTCAAATAAAAAAAAAATTTAACAAAATTCTACACATTGTACTCAGATATTTGAGACTGAGTATTTATGCTAGAAACACCACCTACTTCAAAAGGACAAAAGAAAATAGCTTTTAAACTCATATATGATGACCGTGAAAATATGTTTCTAAACCAAATAAAGTCAACAGATTTTTCATTTGTGCACAGTGCCAATGTTTCAATTGATGAAAAATTCAAAATAATCAACCATAATTTCTACAGTATTTACATTAACACTTTCCCATAAAACACAAAACTGCTACAGAAAAAAGGATTATGAATAAATGGTTAACAAAAGCGTTGATAAACTCAATAAAGCAAAAACACAAACTCTATAAAAGTGTTAAGAGAGGCATCATACCAATGCAAACATTCATCGCATATTCTTCATTATTGAAAAAGCTAATTAGAAAATCTAAAGCTAACTATTTTGAAAACAAATTTAAACAAACTCAAAACGATGCCCAATCAACATGGGGATTGATAAATAACATCTTAAACCGTCACAAAAATAATGAAGTTTTAATTCCAGAAATAAAAATTAAAGACGAGATAGTGACCTATAAGCAACTCATTGCCAATGAATTGAATTCCTATTTTACAACTATAGGAGCTAAAGTAGCAGCAGAAATTCCCCAAACAAATGTGTCTTCAACTGACTACCTAGAAACTCACAAAGGTCAAAAATTCTCCTTTACAAGCACATATCAAGTTCCGAAGTCAAATGTGCAATAAATAGTTTGAAAAACAAAAACTCTGACATTCATAGTGTTCCAAACTGGATTTACAAATACTGCGTAAACGAAATCTCACCAATATTAGCGATCCTCTACAATACTTCACTTGAATTAGGTCACTTTCCAGAAGAACTAAAAATAGCAAGAGTTACTCCGGTTCCTAAATCCGTAGATACTTCAGTTCCTAATAACTTCCGTCCGATCTCTATCCTACATACAGTTGGTAAATTACTCGAGAAATTGGTACATATACAACTTACAAATTACTTCTACGAAAATGAGCTCCTTTCACAGACTCAATTTGGATTTACAAAATATCGCAGCACAGAAGATTCACTAACTCTCCTTACAGAAAACATATACAGAGCATTAAACGATAAGCAAACATGCATACTATTACTATTAGGCCTCTCAGAAGCATTTGATGTCGTTCCGCACAACTTACTACTACAAAAATTGGATAGGCTCGGCTTTTCAAAGGACTCCATAAACTGGTTCCAATAATATTTATCTGATAGAACACAATACGTGAAGTTAGGAGATTCTCATTCTCCCTCACTCCAATTTCTCAAGGAGTTCCTCAAGGAACTATTTTAAGTCAACTATTCTTTAACATATACACTAATGACTTCCAAAACTGTCATAATTCTTTACATTCACAATACGCTGAAAATACCGGAATTCTAATAACAGACCGTAATATTAATTAAACACAAAAGTAAATAATGTATTAGAAATATTGTAACATGGGTATAGGCAAACAGGCTTTCCCTTAACCTACTAAAAACACAATACTTAATAATAACAAACGTTAAAACTCCTATCAAGCTAAATGTCATGTCAAGAGATACAACCATAAATAGTACTACATCTGCAAAACTATTAGGAGTTATTTTCGATGAGAAACTTTACTTCAAAATCCACATAAATAGTCTTATAAGAAAATTTGATTATTCTACTTATGCATTCCTAAAGATAAGAAATGTTATTCCAAAATATGTGCCAAAAAACCTATATTACAGCCTTGTTTACCATCACCTAATATATAATTTATCAGTATGGGATGTGCAACCCATAATAAAAACTACATAAAAAATAATTCATATAAAATCTGGATCACGCAATTACTATGAACATACAAGCCCACTTTTTTAAACAATTACCCATACTCAAACTACGAGATATGTTCACTCTTATAATGACTACCCAAATTTTCAAAATCATAAACGTAATGTCAAATAAATTACTGACAAATTTAATAATTCATAACCAAAATGTAAGAAGACCAAATTTGTGTAGCACACGCTCACATACACTAAGTAAAACAAAGTACACCCAAACCAAATCTCGGAGAGCTATATCATACAATGGCACTGAAAAATGGAATTATCATCCAAAAAACATTCAAGAATTAGCAATACTTCCCATATTTCGTAAAAAAGTCAAAAAATCACTTGGTATCAAAATACTAAAGTACCCGACCTAACCACTTAGCTCCACACTAACTCAAAATCACAAATTTTGTTATCACTATTATTGTTACAAATTTATAGTATTATTACGGTTCATATTATTATAGATATTGTCATTATTATTTTTGAAATTAATATTAATATTTTTGAATTTATTATTGTTAGTTATTATTATTATTATTATTATTATTATTATTATTATTATTATTATTATTATTATTATTATTATTATTATTATTATTATATATTATTATTATTATTATTATTATTATTATTATTATTATTATTATTATTTATTATTATTTATTATTATTATTTTATTATTTATTATTATTATTTTATTATTATTATTATTATTATTATTATTATTATTATTATTATTATTATTATTATTATTATTATTATTATTATTATAACGATCATTATTATTATCCTTATCGCTCTAATAATAACTAGCTTACAGTTATATCCGTATTATAATTGTTATAGAAATTTTTTATATTTCTATTTTTATTTTTATTTTTTTAAATAAATAGATTAGGTTAAGATTGCAACTATGATGTATTAAAAAATTAATTATTATAAAATTTACAATATTCAAAATTTGGATTATTATATAATGTATGTTATTATGTATAATTTTAATGGACTCAAAGTACGAAATCGCCTCCCTAGAAACCCATTTCAGTTTAGTATCAAAACATGCAAAGTACACGATATTTGTATATGTAAATTTGTAACTAAAAAATTAATATTAAAGATTAAATATTATTATTATTATTATTATTATTATTATTATTATTATTATATTATTATTTATTATTATTATTATTATTATTATTATTATTATTATTATGTATTATTATATTATTATTATTAATATTATTATTTTATTTTTTTTTATTTTTATTTTTTTTTTTTTATTATATTTTTTATATTATGTATATATTATTTATGTATTAGGAATATTGGGGCTCAAAGGAACCACAGTGTTTTCCCCTAGCAGCCCCTTTTCAGAAACTGGACAACTATATTATTGTATGCTTATTATTGAATTTAAGTTACTTTTAAATTTTATTATTATTAATTAATTATATTAATTATTTATTATTATTTATTATTATATTATTATTATTATTATTATTATTATTATTATTATTATTATTATTATTATTATTATTATTATTATTATTATTATTATTATTATTATTATTGGAATTGATCATTATTTGAATAAGATATACATTGTCTCAAGCTTGAGGTCAATGTATTATCATATTATGCAGAGTGGCTCATATGTCGCACAGACTCTTTTACCTGCAGTAGACGCTTTTCGCATGAATTAATTAATTATTATTATTATTATTATTATTTCTTATTATTGTTATTATATTCCTAAATTTTTAAATTACTATCATTATTATTATTATTATTATTATTATTATTATTATTATTATTATTATTATTATTATTATTATTATTATTATTATAATTAATATTATTATTATTATTATTATTATTATTATTATTATTATTATTATTATTATTATTATTATTATTATTATTATTATTATTATTATTATAATTATTATTATTATTATTATGAAAATTATAATTATTATTATTATTATTATTATTATTATTATTATTATTATTATTATTATTTTACATAATAGGTAATGTTTTTGTTAAAGTTTTCAAGAAAATTAAGTTGAAGCGGATTTGTCTTATAAGTAATTTTTTTATTATTCTGTTTGAAAAATATTTATTTTGTAAATAAAAAAACGGAAAAAATTCTTTTTAAATTTTGAGTTTCTTCGTTATTAAAAAATAAAATGATTAAATCTTTAAAAAAAAAAAATGTTTTAGAAAATGTTCAAACATTATTAATTTTTTCCTTTTTTAAATTAATGTTTTTCTTTTTTTTCCATTTTGCATCAGCAATATTTTTTTATAAATCAATTATCCTATAATTTGATAGGGAAACTGCTTATTTTTTTACTGACTTTTCACTACTGATAAGGTAGAGACTCTTTTACAACACAATATTTTCTTTATATTTTAAAACAAGTTTACATACATAACCTATTTATTCCATTCATTATACATATTTCCTTTCATTTATATTTTAAAACAAGTTTGCATACATAACCTATTTTTTCCATCCATTATACATATTTCCATTCATTTATACTTTAAAACAATTTATATACATAACTTATTATTCCATTCATTATACATATTTCCTTTCATTATATTTAAAAACAAATTTACATACATAACTTATTCATTCCATTCATAAAACATATCCTCAGCTTCTATAAATAACCTTACTTTTAAATTCTTTTAAAACTACTCTATTCCATTATGACTGAACGTCTGTAGGTATTCATTAATATATTCATGTCTTCCCACATGAGAAGCTAAGTTTATTTTGGTATTCT
>SEYY01021322.1:7500-12500 GCA_009176605.1 Armadillidium nasatum | reverse complement strand
ATATTCCCTTGTGTCCAACTGTAAAATAATATTTTTTAATTTTGGAAAATTTACAATTCCAGACAAAAAAAAAGTTTTATAAAAACTGCACGTAAGATTTTTCATTTTTGGTGGGTATATAGAGGAAATACAGGGCTACAACTTTCTATCAATACATCATTCAATGCTAGTTTTTGTTTTCGAGATACAGACTCTCAAATTTTGACAATTTTCAAAAAAAATTCAAAATTTTTAAAATTTGAGAAAATATATCTAAAAAAAAAAAAAATAGCATTGAATGATGTATTGAGAAAAAGTTGTATCCCTGTACTCTCTATCAGTATACACCCATCAAAAATAAAGAAAGTTTTACGTGTAGGATTTTTTATTATTATTATTTTTTGGTCCGGAATGGTAAATTTTCCAAAATTTTCAAAATACTCGGACATTCAAGGACATTCATCTTTTTTTCTAAAGAAGATATTATAAATCGCCACATATCGTTTGTAGCTACAGATACCTGTAAATATACAATTAAATTTTTAGATCATTTAGACCAGTGGTTTGGCCCCGCTTTTCACTTTTTTCAAGGGGTTAATTTTCCCAAAACTTACAAACCATTATAGATACAGAAAAAAAGCAAAAATCGATTTTTTCCTTAGATTGTTGAAATGCATAGACACTTTAAATTTGAAATTAATAGGTCAAGAATTAAAAAAGTGATTTAAACATTGGACCCTCCCCCTTAATTAAAAACAAAAACTTCTGGCAAACTGACAAATTACTGCTGTCAAGAAGTACTTAATTTTAACTTTCACACTGAATTTGCACCAACTAATTAACTGCTTAAGTTCTTTATTAATGGAGCGTCATTAAATTGTATTAATTGACTCTTTGACCTTTTTGGCCTTTCTCTCTTCTTCTACTTTATAATGTATGGGTTTGAAAGCCATCAACTGTTTACTTTACTTGTGAATTATCATTGTTTCCTTATGTTTTTCACAAGTGCCCTGCCTATATATATATATATATATATATATATATATATATATATATATATATATATATATATATATATATATATATATATATATATATATATATATATATATATATATATATATATATATATATATATATATATATATATATATATATATATTCCAGCTGCTATCCAGTACTACTCAGAGTACTTACTTTTCACTCCTCAATGACACATATCTTTCTACACAGGACTCTATATTGATTTCTTCAATAGGCACTTCTTTATCTATTTTCACACATCCCACCTTCTCTTTGCAACTTTTTTTAAAAAGTGATCCAAGCAACCTAAAAAGAGCAGCCCTTGAAAATTGCGTATCATACGCCACTCTTCCAACATTATTTGTTGGGCGACTGTTTTTTGTAGTGGATTGATGCAACAACGAAATTGCAAACTTTTTCTGGTACACAGCCTTCTTCCTTTGTTAATTTGTTCTTACATTCGCGATTTTTATTCTACTTTCCTTTTTTGTCAAAAACCACTCTCTTCTTCTTCTTGACCTTTTGTTTTTAACCAATACTCAGATGTTTGAGCTATCCTAGACAAATCATACTCTATTGGCTCTGACCTCAAAATCTTCTGTTGTCAGATGTTGTGCATATGTTTGTAATGATGTTATCTTTTTTCGTGTTTCAGTTTTCAAGTCCACAAAATTTTCTTTAATGTGACATCGACTCTCTGTCAACAAACCTACGACTGAATCTTTTGTTCTGTTTTTATTTTTAGTTTAAATCTAAAGACTATCCTAACTTCCAACTTCCTTGATATTTAAACCCATTTCAGAGAACATTTTATTTCATTCTGTTTAGATTCACCTAGCGAACCATTTATCTATTCAGAATAATATTTAGCAGACAATGCAGCTTCCTACTCGAATCTCTGACCATCTTGAAGATAACACAAGTATAACTTTTTCTTAACTTCAAATTTTTCATCTTAAACAATTTACTCTTTCAACCTTTGGGTTTCTCTCTTTTAAGTCTTTTCAGAAACTTTCCTGTTTTTTTTTCATTTCTGCAACCTGTAGGACTTACGGTCCCGCTTCTCCGATTTTCTTTGGAATAATTATTATTTAACTGGGACCTCTACCTCTCCCCCGAGTGACCAAAACGTATAAACAAGTTGATTCATTCTTGCATGAAGATGTACATTAAATTTACTTTACCTCTTACTAAAATTCATTAACCTTGGTTTAGTTCTGTTTGTTCGTCTACAAAGACACTGTCTTCAGGAAATATAGTCGTCATCAAGCTCTAAATATTCATGCAACTTATATTTTCTCATAGAATCGTACACACTTTATCCTATGTGACATTAAGGACTATTTTTTCAGCAGAAAATACAACATTCTTTCTGTTATTTCACGATTTTTCTTGCATTTGGCATAAAATATTAACTCTAACTTTATTTCGTCCTCTTTCCAACCACTTTTTTTCCTGATGTCACTATTGCTGTAATACATTCTGCTTAAATTGAATTTTATCTCCAACCTTTGCAGTAATTCAGTCTTAAACCGTTCTGGAGCTATGCCATCCATCTCCATCCAACAATTTCATCCTTAAAATGCAAATATCTTCTTCAGAAGTGTTTTGCTTTATCTGATATAATACCAAGAAGGCAATATAATACCATGATAGCAATCTTCTTGTGGTTCTCAAAACTTGTGCTTTCGAGCTTTCATCCTGCTTGGTAAACTCTTTCGTCTCTGCCTATCCTTTTGATCTTTCCTACATGTGTATCGGAGGAAGTTGGAACTCTATCAACCTTTCAACTATTTATTTATCAATTTATTTACTCTCTGTACTTTCAAAAGTTTTAAAATCTACACTTAACAGAATGATTTGCAAATATTTTAAATCTTTTATCTTTAATTCGGAAATGGAATTATACCTTCCGTAAGGAGCTCGCAAGTGATCTTATTTCCCTTCTCTCTGACTCTTGGTCATCTGCTCTTTGGTATTTCGGTAAGTCTTTTGCTGTGGCTCTACACGAAACTTTTACATTTTTTTCAAAACGTTTTTACATTCAGAAATTCCAATTGCTTTGGGATTAGAACCATTTACACTGATGATTCAAAAAATCCTCTCCTGAATAGAAATTCAACAGTACTTGCTCACTTGCTAAAAAATTATGCTGAGTCAAATTAATTACTCGTAATAAAAGGTTTGAAAATCCTCCTTCATAAAGTCTACCATAAATAGTAGATCTCTCTCTCTCTCTCTCTCTCTCTCTCTCTCTCTCTCTCTCTCTTCTCTCTCTCTCTCTCTCTTCTCTCTCTCTCACTCTCTCTTCTCTCTCTCTCTTTCTCTCTCTCTCTCTCTCTCTCTCTCTCTCTCTCACTCTCTCTCACTCTCTCTCTCATTCTCTCCCTCTCACTCTCTCTCACTCACTCTCTCTCACTCTCTCTCTCATTCTCTCTCTCACTCTCTCTCACTCTCTCTCACTCTCTCTTCTTTCTCTCTCTCTCTCTCTCTCTCTCACTCTCTCTCTCTCTCTCTCTCTCTCTCTCTCTCTCTCTCTCTCTCTCTCTCTCTCTCTCTCTCTCTCTCTTCTCATACATCAATGAGTGACAGGCAGAAACAGATGATGAAAGGAAACGACAAGTATAGAGAGTGAGTGGATGGAGTTAATAGACCGAAATACACAAAAAGTCATTTCAACTTTCAGAGAAACAACTGCAAGTATACATACAATAAAATACACACACAGACATGCACACATACACGAAAAAAAGAAAAAGAAACAAAGGACATTGGAAATTAGAAAAATGCGAACATAAAAAGTTTAATTATTATTATTATTATTATTATTATTATTATTATTATTATTATTATTATTATTATTATTATTATTATTATTATTATTATTTAATTCAAATTATATGCGAGTTTAATCTCATTTCATAAATTTATATGGAAGTTTATTTTGTTAATTATAAATTTAATTATTTCAAAATTTTAGAATCAAATTTTGCTTGTTTTTTGCAATTATGTTTTTTTTCTTCCTTTGAATCAAAATTTCTAAAAACTTTTTGAATGAAAAACTCACTAATTTTATTTGTTGTTTAAAAGATTTTCTTTTTTAATTTTGTTTTTTATTATTTATTTTTAAATAACGAAAAGCAGAGCAATGGGAATTCGACTTCATCAGCGAAAAATGGAAACTTTTGTAAAAAAGATTTTAGCCTACATCAAGGAGTGAGGAAGGTCTACTCCTCTGTAACATTAGGACTGGTTAGGTTAGGTCTAGTAACGTTAGGTCTGGTTAGGTTGGATCTAGTAACGTCTGGTTTGGTTAGGTCTAGAAACGTTAGATCTAGTTAGGTCAGGTGTTGTAACGTTAGGTCTGGTAAGGTTGGGTCTAGTAACGTTAGGTTTGGTTAGGTTAGGTTAAGATAAGTTTTTATATAAGTTTTTATAACCTATAAATAAGAATATATTTATAGGTTTTGTTTGTAAATTAATTTGTTAATGGATAATGAGGCTTTCAGAATTAATAAAATTTCTATTAATAAAATGTAAAAAGTAATGAGAATGTAAATGTTTACCATTGATTTTCTGGCTTTTGTTTTTAGAATCCGTCTTTATTTTGAAAAAATAAAAAATCTTTTTTGGAAAACGGAAAATAATTGTTCCGAATGTCTATATATTCAAATAATAAAAATCTTCTGTAAATTTTTTTTGTATATTATTATTATATAATATTACAAATACTTTTTCCTACATAGTATTTTATTCTATATATTATTGCTAAAATTATTTTTATTAAAATTTTTAAAACGAGTTAATACGTCAAATATGAATAACTAATAAAGACTAAGATATATATATAATATATATATATATATATATATATATATATATATATATATATATATATATATATATATATATATATATATATATATATATATATATATATATATATATATATATATATAAAATGTAAAAATTTATCAAAAATTATTATTATTATTATT
>SEYY01021322.1:0-2500 GCA_009176605.1 Armadillidium nasatum | reverse complement strand
TTGAGATGACTTAAAAAGTGTATGTTTCCTTTTCCTTCTTTCTTCATCCAAGTACATTACAGTACTTTGTCTCTCTGTCGTTGAATAAACTTTAACGAATGGAGTATAGTTTTTCATACATATATTAAATGCTACCATGAAACATGGTTGAACGTTTTCTTCTTCTGAAGGTATAGTAATAAAAGCTTTTATGAAGCAGAGTCAAGCTTTCGATGTTTCTGACTGTAGAGAAGAGTGTAGATGAAAAATAATAAAAACAGGAAATTCAATGGAGAACTGAAGATAAAAATCAATAATGGAAATAAGATATTTGAGATGATTTTAAATATTTCAAACTTAGATAGTACTCATAAACTTTAATGAGAACCATTCTAGTAGTGATTTGGATCAAGTTTTCGTTCCACAGAAAAAGAGAAGTGGCAATTGTTGACTGAAATTCGAAGTTGCGATGTTTGAAATAGAGAGCAGCTCCCGACACACCCATTAAAGAAGCAATTTTCGTTATAGCAAGTGTTTTGCCACAGAAGAAAACTACTCTGAAGGATAGAGGAACTTTTTCCGTAACCAAATATTTCAAAAGATAAATTACGAAATGATTAAGGATCATTAACCTTGTCATAAATGAGACAAACAAACTTTCTGAACCGGCATCCAAATTATTAAAATATTTTTTTTCCTGCTTAAATAAAATTTCACTTACATTCCTCTCGGCAATAAAGTGAATAAATGTTTAATTATGATCTTTATCAATTTTCTATCATTTCTCATTTACACTTGTTATAATAATAATAATAATAATAATAATAATAATAATAATAATAATAATAATAATAATAATAATAATAATAATAATAATAATAATAAAATAATAATAATAATAAAAATAATAATAATCTCAAAAGTCGAATATATGTAGCAATGCAAAAGTAACAAGGGTATTATTCTCTTAATAAAACCTACTTCCCCTACTACTACACTACATAATAATAATAATATAAATAATAATAATAATAATAAAAAATAGTAAAAAATAATAACAATAAATAATAATAAAATATTAAAAAATATATAAAACATAATAATAATAATAATAATAATAATAATAATAATAATAATAATAATAATATATAATAATAATAATAATAATAATAATAATAATAATAATAATATAATAATAATAATAATAATAATAATAATAATAATAATAATAATAATAATAATAATAATAATAATTATTACAAAACGAGAGAGTGATGTGAAGTCAAGAGAAGAAAAATAGCTATTATAGACACTCTCATGAAGATTGATGAACTTCTAAATTACCCTATCATAAAAATATATATATATATAGTATATATAATATATATATATGATATATATATATATAATATGATATATATATATATATATATATATATATATATATATATGTTATATATATATATATATATATATATATATTATATATATTATATATATATATATATATATATATATATATATAATATATATTATTAATATATATATATATATATATATATATATATATATATATATATATATATATATATATTATATATATATATATATATATATATATATATATATATATATATATATATATATATATATATATATATACTATAAATATATAAAAATATATATCATTTCCCATTATCTTCAAAGCTTTATTTACAACAAGCTAAAAAATCAATCCTCATCCAAAAACCACTTATCTAAATTGCAAAATGTTGATTTATTAACTTGCGAATTTTTTTTTTAACCTTTAAAAATTGTTCATAATTTGAAAAAACTTCTCTCATATAATAGAAATTTGAAGGTATTGAAATACATTTTAAGAACTTGACTGTCTATGTTAACAAGTGCGGGTAATGGTTTGCTTCGTATATGGCACAATCTTTCCAGATATTTATAAGTTTAAACCAAATTTTCATAAACTGTCGCGTACTCTATTACTTTTCCTATTCATCCCTGTACTTTTAAATTCTTTTATATTTAATACCCTCTCAGTTGAACACCTCATCTGAACCACTTAACCAAAATTTGGGTATTTGAGAACTTGGTCAGCAGACCTTATTTATCCTACTCAAAATATCAGTAAAAAAGCTAATGTTGTAGCATGTGCTTCACTGCTTCCTATCATCTTTTATGAGTTAGTAACTATTATTTTATATTCATCACATCTATTAGTTGCGCTTCTTATTGCAATTTTAATAAACATAATTTATAAAATTAAAAGAGAAATACATGTTTACATGCTAATTAAGTTCTAATCCGAATCCAGGTGTCTAAAAGCCCTTTATGAAGTCAGTTTTATTCTGTTCTTCAATTTAGTTGCGAGGTTAAGAATAAATATATTTATTCTCAGACACAATAGAGCCGGTGGTCCGATCCCCAGAGTGAACATATTCCTTTGTCTTCTCGATATTCATCGTTTGTTTTCTCAACATTTATTCAATTGCTTTTATAGTATTTCAAA
>SEYY01021321.1:55000-59311 GCA_009176605.1 Armadillidium nasatum | reverse complement strand
TGGGGTGGAAAATCGCCACAGTCCCACATTAAATCCACCAGATTTTGGAGAAAACTTAAAAACATTGCAAAATCAAGAAAAGACGATTAATGACATAATATTATTGAAAGTATGTAAGTCAGTGGAAGTAAGAAATTTAGAGGAATGAAGTGTTGCAAACTTTATCAGTGGAGTACAAATAAGGGTAACTGTAGCCCTAGAGATGTTTAAAGTAATAATGAGATTGTGCCAAAAATGGGAATAAGCTCTCCTCAAGTGTCCGACTAGAGAGTTCAGAAGAACAGTGCACTTTGTAATAACGATATAACATGGAGAGTGATGAATCAATTCTACGGGCAAAAAGGAATTGGGGAAATATATTGAGATCATGAGATCTGATAAGGAAAAAAGCTTTAGACTCCACCTTTCCAAAACGAACTGTATGAATGGGGACACTCCAGATGTGTGACACATACTCTATATAGGAGCGAACGATGATCCTATGAACAGCAAGCATTTAAGACAGACAAAAGAAATTCTGAAGGAGCCTCAGAATGGTTACCTTCTTAGAAGCTGATTTAATGAGAGAAATAACGTGATCCTTTCATGAAAAATCACACAAAAGAGAAATACCAAGAATAAAAAGGACAAACATATAGGTTTGAGTTATGTGGAAGATTATACTGAGTTTTTGAAGCATTAGGAAAACAAGAAAAATCAGAAGTCAGTTGCTTAAGAGCTACCATCCAAACATCAGTTATCTGCTCTTGGGTTGGACGTCTTTCAAAATGAAGGATGTAATCGACAGCATTTGAGACGATTTGTAATAATATCAAATTGAATATTACTAATGGAGTTTAGAAGTAAAATAGTTGTGGAGTGGACAGAATCCTTTGAAATATAACTACATGTAGATTTTATCAAATGAAGTGGCTCTCTACAATATCAGCTAAAGAACAGCAGGAAAAGAAATCTGAGAGGTTGCAGAGAGAAGGACAGATACCGATATTGGAGAAATTTGAAAACAAAGCTTTGTGTTAGACTATCGAAAACTTTCGACTTGTCTGGTACCAAATCAAATGATTTAAAAACATTCCTAAGTGTAGAGGACCAAAGGTTAGATAGAATTGAAAAATTACTAGTAGAGCATGCCTTACGGAAGTCAAACTCTCGATTAAAGATGAGATTAAAAAAATAAAGATGTTTCAAAATCTTCCTTAAACCAGACCACGGAATTCTAATCTAGAAAGAATTTAGGAAAAATTTATAAATAGATCTTGGACGTTTTTTTTTTGTTACAATTTTACATCATTGTAAATTTTTCCTTAATTCTTTTTAGACTGGGATCCCATAGTCCGATTTCAAATTTATATTTCTATATCAAAGAAATAACGAAATGAATGAGGTTATGTGAAAGTTGAATATGAAGTAAAATATTTGTTTCAACTGAGCCAAATGAATATTATATTGCAGATTTGAAAATAACTGGGTTATATATTTCTTTTGGTGTTTGGTTCATGAGGATCCGATAAAAATTGTTTTTCCATTTCTATCAAATATGACTATCCTCCTTAAAAGTAAATTTAAAAGCATTGGAGAGAATGGAGGTTAGAGCAATAGGACGAAATGTTATAATGTTAGATATAGTTGAATAGAGGCTGCGAATATTGCAGAAATTAAGAAGGGAAGACCCCGTCAATTCTGAACTAAATAGTTACACATCCCAACAGGACAATCCTACTTACTAACTCTTGGAAGACGACTGATGCCTTTCCGTTTAGTTACCATCATGTGACAATTTACATACTGAGAGTTTAACTATACGTCTACATTTAATGATTATGCTACTGATTGATTGACAGATTGGACACATACCAGCGTTTATCCCTATCATTTTAAAAACTATACTTCTAAATATAATATATATATATATATATATATATATATAATATATATATATATATATATATATATAATATATATATAACTAAATAACTATTAATGTATAATAATATCAAAATTTATATCTTACCTTTCAACTTAAAATAGATAATTCATCTTCTGGAATCCAATCTCTAATCACGTCCGAAGTTTGCAGACAATACCAGTCAGCATATAGAAGAACGAAAAATATTTTCGAAAATTGGAAGAGAAATTATAAAACTCATATTAAAATAATAATAATAATAATAATAATAATAATAATAATAATAATTTAAGTGAGCGATGTACCAATTAGAGTGTTTAATTAATTTGGCATGATATAGATGTCAAGAATGAAAGCTCCCCCCTCTCCCCACCTCTCTTACATTCTCTGAAAAAAAATCTAATTTCCCCCTTTCACCTCAACCCTCCCCGTTAATTCTCCCTCCTCAATATTCCCTCTCCTTTTCTGATGAGTTAAAGGAACTCAGTCAGCAACAAGTTCTATTTTGCATCTATCTCAACTTTCCTTTGAACTTATTCCATAGTCCCCATTATCATTATAATATTTATAATATATATATATATATAGTATATATATATATATATATATATATATATATTATATATATATATATATATATATATATATATATATATATAATATATATATATATATATATATATATATATAATATATATATAATATATATATATATAATATTATAATATTATATATAATATATATATATATATATATATATATATAATATATATATATATATATATATATATATATATATATATATATATATTATATATATATTACTTCCAAAACTTCAGTAAATTTGAACAGCTTGGAAGGGTCGGATGAGATACATATCTCAGTCACTATGCGGAAGACGGGAAGAGTCTGCAAAAAGAGGATATTATATTTTTTGTTCTTCGGTAATTTTTTCCTTCAAATAAAATGGAAGATTTTAAGAAACAAAATATAATTTTTTGTATCTAATATATTAGTTACTCTTAACTTTAAAAACTATATTAAGTAAAACATTGTAGTAAAATCCTGCTGATGTGTAAGGATACCTTTGATGTTATCGGCACGAGTCCTTATCTAATATTTTTGTTATCCTAATACTTAATTAAAGATTAAAACGAGTCCTTTTAATGTTAATGAGAGTTGTTTCACGAACTGCTATGAAAGTATCAAACAAATGCGGTAGCTTTATCTTTGTATATCGTACAAGCGAAGGAATTGAGCATTTTATTTGCATGATTAGACAGACGACTGTTTGACTCTCATACACATGAATCATTTTAATTATTGCTACATTGATGAAAAATATGTTTAAAGCACTGCTCACTCATGATCAGAAAGAACATCGCTTTGCTGTTTGCATAAAGCTCAAAGATTAAAACAGAAATCTAAATCGACGGCGTCTACCGAAAGGATTCAGGGTGATATCGTTGATGGAAGTGCAGCTTCATTTCCTCTTCGATTAAATTTTATTCACTGCAAAAATTGTCCTAACGAATCTTTGGGACAATTGGCAAAAATGTGATAGTAAAATTTTCAATAGAGAAAAGACGTGTTAAAAATAGAAAGTCGCTTCACCTATGTATTTCTAATAAGAAAAGAACTGAAAATATTTGTTGTGACATTTTTGTCACTTGTCCCAACGATTCGTTAAGACAATTTTTTGCAGTGATTTAGATTTCTCCTATTCTAGTAACATGTTATTCATCGGAAATATTATACTTTATGTTATTGCTTTAAATATATTTCTTTTCCTTTAGATTAAATAAATTAATATAAAAATATAACACAAACCCTTACAATAATTTCATTTCTTCTGTTATGTTTATTACAATTTTAGACAGTTACTTAATCCACTGTTTTTAAATTACATTTGATTGTAATAATGATAAGAAAGAGATAAATCCTACTAAAGTTGTCATATATTATATATATATATATATATATATATATATATATATATATAATATAATATATATATATATATATATATATATATATATATATATATATATATAGTATAGCTCTTCTTGAAAAGGTTAGTCTTGTTATAGCTCCTTTGCTCTCACTAACTCTCTGTAGTCTCTTTCTACTCATCGAGTTCTTTCTATAATATCGCTATGGCAACGGACACTGCTCTTCTGAACTCTCCCATCGCATACTTCCTGCATTGAGATAGGTTCGCGAGACACGTCTTTCTATCCAGTCTCATCCTTTTTCAGTCCAACTCTCGGAGCCCAAACTTTATCGCTATGCTCAATCTTTTGTGTACTCTACTGGTGATGTCTGAAAAACACTCCCTTTATCTACTTTTCAACTTCCTTTAACTTGCACATCTTCAACTGCGTGTGTCAGCACATGTCGGCCTT
>SEYY01021321.1:32500-40000 GCA_009176605.1 Armadillidium nasatum | reverse complement strand
ATGATAATAAATAATAATAAGAAATAATAATTTAATAATAATTAATAATAATAATAATAATAATAATAATAATAATAATAATAATAATAATAATAATAATAATAATAATAATAATAATAATAATAATAATAATAATTATAATAATAATAATAATAAATTTTATGCATATTCTTCAAAGATCTTTTTATTGCTTGTATTTTATTTTCCTATAAATTCTTGAGAACAGTTTACAGGCATAGTAAAATGTGTCATATATATTTCTCTCTGAGGAGTTTTCGTCACACAAACTTGAGATATCTTTATCGATTTGAGATTTTTACAGGGAATGTAACCAAATTAACTTTAAAATAATTTGTTTCAAGTGAATCAAATGTTTATTTAATTAATTGATAAGAACCTTAACATCGAATATTGTTAATTTTGAAAATGTCCAATTTTCATCCGATTTTTATGAAATAACAGAGAAAAAAGGTTTAGTTGTAGAATAATAATAAATGTTTTAATGATGATTATTAAGATTATAATAATAATAATAAAGATTATAATTAATTATTAAATAATATTGAGAAAAAGGAAAATATTTTTCTTAATTTTCAACTTTTTCATGGCCATATTCAATTTAGGTCAAACATTTTTTTAATTTTAATTTTTATTTTTTTTTTTTTTTTTTTCTGAGTAAATGATTACAGGCTAAACAAAAGGAATTTCAATGTAAAGAGAATTACAGATCTTTTATATTTTGATCTGTTACAATTATAAAGACGATTGAAATTGGCATTATTTTGATTTTGATATTTAATATAATATATATATTTTAAAATCTAAAAATACCAAAGATTTCAACTTTCAAATATCCTAAAGTCAATTTATTGTTTATTGGATTATGATTACACAATATTGGATATTTGACTTCTTCACTCTGATGATCTAAAATTTTGAAAATTCATTTTATATAGCGTATCGAAATCTTAAAAAAATTTCCTTCAAAAAAAAAAAAAAAAAAAAAAAAAAGAGCTGACAGAAGTTTTCAGTGACAAAACTTCACAAGAAATGAATCATTGGAAGATATTCTGAGTTCGGAAACCATATTTTTTTAAAAAAACTTTGAATTATGTAAAATTTTAATATGCAATCTTTATAATATTATTTTCTAAATTGAAATTTTTCGTAAAAAGATAAAAAAAAAAAAAAAAAAATTTTATGATTTGAATGACACAATATAAATAGTTGAAAATATATAACTTTTTCCAATATATTTCATTTTATTAGTTTTATGTAAAATCATCATTTTCAAAAAAATTATAGGTTTTGTCAAAAGATCGAAATGATTATAATACTTAGTATTCATCTATATACCTGTGATAGTATATATATATATATATATATATATATATATATATATATATATATATATATATATATATTATATATATTATATGGCATCACCTGTTCAAAAACAGGATTAGAATTATTCCGACTGTGATTTCATAATTAGTAGTAGTTTTTTTTTTTAATGTAAGCATATTTCTTCTTCGTCAATATTAACTGGGTTTAAAGTTATAATACAAAATTTTACGTTATTTTTATTTTTATAGTGTTTAGAAACTATTTTATAATTAAAATCTCAGATTTGGATAAGAAATGGTTGCAATTAATTATACATTATATGATTCTTTTAGCTTCACCATCAAAAAATCCCTACGCAAAATATTTAATATAGTTAATTAATTAATACAACAATTAAGTAATTAATTGTAAATGCTTTTGCAATTGATTTTTTGTGGATATCAGGGGTGTAAAGAACACATAACTAAGGTGCTCTCCATTATCAGTGAGCTTATCATGTATCTCCTCTGATATTAATTCGTTATCATTAATTTTAATTTTGAGATCCAGTAAGTTTATTAAATAATTTTGAGGCGATTTCAAAGTTACTAAATTTCAATCAATGTCGTTCGTGTAATGTGCTTGAAAATAATTATAGATAACGATAAAAAAGATAAGTATATATTAATACAAAATATCATCAATATAAATTATATAGGATAAGTTTCTTCAAGGAAGTTGTTTTCTAATATAGATATATAAAAATTTTCGAAAGCAGGATTAAGAGATGAGCCAACAGTAAAATAATTAATTTAAAGATATAATTTGTTGTAAAATTCAAAAGATATTTGAGCGAAACAGACTGTTTGTAAATTTGTCATGGTCTAATAAATTTGAAGGAGAGGAAGAAATATTTGAATGGTCGACTTTGTCATCATATTTACCTGCAAAAAGTTTAAAGTATGGACTTAACACATTGTTGATATATTGAGGAACATATATAACCGTTCCATGCATATTGCCAAAAAGAAGAGAGGGTCCATTAGTTCTTTTTTGTATAGAAGGTTTTTCATAGATGTGTTACATTATAATAATCTTCCCTGAAATTATTTTAGTTTATTTTATTGGTAATATTACCAATTTTGCTCTTGGTAATGTAAATTGTATTTGAAGATAGAGTAAATTTGAAACGTATATCTAGGATAATTTTAACCTTAGTCTCAGTAGTTCGTTTAATAGTAATGTTTATACCTCCTCTTTTATCTGGTCTTTTAATATAGATAATCATGATATTTTTAGCTAGCGACGAGGAAAAGAATGAATAATAACAAATTATAGAGGTAATGAGACTACAGTTCAAAACATATCAGATGACCCTTCGAAATTTTTATAATTAATTTTTTAAAATTAATTTTTAAACTAAAATTTTAATTCCAAAAAATAGTTCGAGCCATTTTTAATTTTGATGGTACCAACATGCAACTTTGGGACGACTTATAATTGAGCGACTTACGCATTTTTGCATTCTTGTACAATTTCAGTAATATCAATAGTTTCAGAGATCACAGACCTTCGGTTTTTTTTTTTTTTTTTTTTTTTTTTTTTTTTTTTTATTTTTTTTTTTTTTTTTTTTATTTATTTATTTTTTTTTTTATAAATAACGTTTTCGTCTTTTGACAATTGTAGCCCAAATTTTCAGGAGCACTTTAGAAAAACATTTACAAAATAGTATTCAGGTTTGTTAACATGTATCCCTAGAAAAAGGTTCTGATTCAAAAAAAAAATTGGGATTTTTTTTTTTTTTTTAATTTTTTAAAAATTTAAAAAAAACATTTTGGATATAATGTTTTTCTTATACGTATCAAAATTTCTCTCAAATAACTTTTTAAGATATACTTCTTGTGCACTGTTCTGATAGTTTGGGCAAGATTGGTTTAGCGACAAGATCTTGGAGTCGAAGAAAAGGATGAGTAGTGAAAAATCCAAAAATTTCTCTTCAACCCTTTCTTCTTTTAGTAATAGATTTTTGTCACGACTAATATGCGGGCCAAATTTTTTTTTTTATAGACTCCATAAAGACCTTGTCTTCAGTTTATTTTTTTAAAAAAAAAAAGGAAAAATAATTTTTTGGAAAAAAAATTTGAAAAAATGAAATTTTTAAAAAATTTTCGAAACTATTTTGAATCTTGTTTTAGGGATTTCAAAAAAATGTCCAATAATTTTTTAGATATGTTCTTCCTCCTGTGTCTCTGAACATTTGGGCTTGATCGGCCAAAAAAAGTTTAATAAAAAGTAAGTAGTGTCACTGAAGTGTCAAAATTTTAGCACTACAGAAATTTTTCAAGAATGCAAAACTACGTATCTTACCCAATAATGAACATTCCCCAATTTTATAGTACTGCCTTTAAGATTAAATATTTTATTCCAAAAAGAAAAATATCAAAAAAATGTCTGCTCCCTCTTAATGAAAAAATAAGACCGTGTACCAGAAAAAGTTGGCAGCATGATCCTGGCAGCACCATGTAAAGTCGAAGGTCGCTCACTCAGGTAATGATAGAGTGAAGTGTGGATGAGGGGCATCGTTTAGATGCAGCCCGTCCAAGCATCTCCAAGGCAACTTTTTCTTTCGCCTTTTGTATTTTATTTAAAAAGGTAATGTACGAGTAAGCGCTTGTAAATTTGTGTAAATATGTGAAAGGAGGGGGAGGTGGGGTAGTAGGAGCATAGATACTACAATATGAAACGAGGGTACACTAGAGACCCTTTGAGGTGAAACGTCAAAAGAAGCAAACCAAAGGGCAATGGAGTGAAGCTGAATGATCTAGTCCATTATATCACTCCACTGGTTATGCCCAGTGGGTAATACTGACATCGCTTTCATCGACGCTACGTCCTCTCCCATATATATATATATATATATATATATATATATATATATATATATATATATATATATATATATATATATATATATATACTAAAATTTATATATATATATATATATATATATATATATATATATATATATATATATATATATATATATATATATATATATATATATATATATATATATATATATATATATATATATATATATATATATATATATATATATATATATTATGAGTCTCTATAACATCGTCCAGAGATTGGGCAAGTATTCATATCCGCTTATGGATGGTCATATTGGTTTTCAGAGATTTATTTCTGCAAGCAGCTTATTATTGTATATAGGTATTTCTCTTTTGATCATCTTTCAAGATAATCTCTGGAGCCATAATAGTTAATTTACATCCTCAGTAAATGTTGTAAATTGATATTTGCTTTATTATATATTATGAGCACTCATTTTGTTTCTGCTAATAAGGAAATATTGGTATTTTCTGTCATCTCTTTCATATATATAATAATAATTTTTTTTTAATAATAATAATAATAATTATTTTATTTTATTTAATAATAATAATAATAATAATAATAATAATAATAATAATAATATAAAAATAATAATAATAATAATAATAATAATAATAATAATAATAATAATAATAATAATAATAATTATTATTATTTTTGTTTTACAAAATAAACAGAAATGAGGAAAATGAATAATCCTTTATCTAGTTCCTTATTTGAGCTTGGGAAAATGTATTTTGATATATAGTAACGTTCCAGTTTGTTATGTAGTTGAAGCTTCCTTATGAAAATATGATGAAGCGTCTTGAAGATGCGAAAGGAGAGGGGAGCGAATTAATAATCTGAAAAGGTATCATAACACGTGTTATATAATAATATAATATATATATATATATATATATATATATATATATATATATATATATATATATATATATATATATATATATATATATATATATATATATATATATATATATATATATATATATATATATATATATACTCTTATAATTTCTTGTCAGTAGAGTTTGGTTATATCGATAGAAGCAGATCATGTGAGGAAGGTAAAAGCGAAAGGCCTTTTCCCTTTTATTTCTTGGTTGAAACATCTTTAGGACTAATACTGGAAACCACTGCTTTGAGAAAGATATTCTGATGGAGAGCTTTAGGAAGAAAGAATTTATAAGCCATTTGAAAGAAGATGCTAGTTCCGCTGAAGAGACAAAAACACTACCTGAGGGTGTAAACTCGAGGATTAGCATTGGAAAACATTCTTCTTAGATTTATGATCTTTTAGAGAACTTCAGGTGAAGAGTTTAGAAATAAGATTGCAGAAGATGCTAGTCTCACCCAAAGAGTGAGAACTCTTTTTAAGAGTAGATGAAGATATATATATATATATATATATATATATATATATATATATATATATATATATATATATATATATATATATATATATATATATATATATATATATATATATATATATATATATATATATATATATATATATATATATATATATATATATATATATATATATATATATATATATATATATATATATATATATATATATATATATATATATATATATATATATATATATATATATATATATATATATATATATATATATATATATATATATATATATATATATATATATATATATATATATATATATATATATATATATATATATATATATATATATATATATATATATATATATATATATATATATATATATATATATATATATATATATATATATATATATATATATATATATATATATATATATATATATATATATATATATATATATATATATATATATATATATATATATATATATATAGTGTGTTTGTGTGTGTGTTTGTGTGTGTGTATGTATGTGTGTATGTGTGTGTGTCCGCAAAGGAATTTACGAAACTTTATTTTTCTGGAAAGTTAATAGTCAAGAAGGAGATTACATTTATATAATAACGGTTACAAAATTTTTTTCATTAAAGTTTTGTTTTCATAATTGCAACTAATTCAAAGTTTAAAACTTTGCAATTCCGCTTTATAGTTTTTTATAAAGAACATAAATGGATTTAGAACATTATATTTCTCGTATTGGGAAAAAAAACATTTATCGAAATTTGAAAATTGAAATCTAAATTTATAAAGTGGAAGTTAAAAAATTTTAAACTACCGTATGTAAATTAATTTTGGACATATGAATGTTGTTTATTTTATTTATTTTTTTATTGCCTTTGTTATAATTTCTATTAAGAACAACTATTCACATTTACATTCTCATTTTTAATAGATTGGAATATGATTTCATAAAAATTATGTAAATTACAAAGTTCTAATTTAGTTTGATTCAAGGAAAAAAGATATTAAGAATCTAACATTCCGATTCATTCTTGAAAGTTAAAAAGGGATTTGATATTGTATTACTTACAAGGAAAAAATATGATTCAAATTGGGATATTGTAATCAAAATTTCTTTGCTCAAAATAGAAAAAAAATTCTCTTTATAAAAATTTTTTGAACTTTAGTCAGAACTTTTAAAAAAAAATATTTCAATTATAGATGCACATTACAACAACGTTTCCGTGAGAATTTCCCTTTGAGAGTTGCAATTCATGTAAAACAGGCAGAATTTTCGTAACTATTTTATTACTGATCCGAAGTTTATGGGTCAAAAATTTAAGGAAAAATCAAGCTCAATCATTTTATATCCAGACTAAAATTTAGCATCGCTTTTAAGTAGCAAAAATTATCCTCATTTTCAGCTTTTGTCAAAAATCACTGTTCAAGAAGAAAAATTCAAACACATGCGAAAAAAATGTTCTACCCAAACTTTTCCAATTCTGCTATATGAATTACAATTGGTCGAATAAAAAAAATATTCATTTATAACCTTTCCAAAAGAACTTTTTTTCAGCAGGATAAGTGAGGTAGGTATATAATGGGGGCTCGTAACGCTTCCCAAAATCCTGATTCAGTTCGGAAAAGCATTTTCCTGAGAAAATATATTTAAAATCGCTGAGTGAACGCATGTGAATCTGTTCCACTAATTGCATCAGAATTCTCATATGTGTAAACATTTTGATTGCTTTGAGAATTTCTTTGCTTAAAATCGGCAAATTAATTCCAGAATAGATTTAGAAAACGGCATAAGAAAGATTTTGAATTCGATTTGAATACAGTTTTATAGAAATGTGAAAATTTGTTATGGCTTTAGAGGAG